>CM035435.1:107529564-107534564 GCA_020310875.1 Ceratopteris richardii
GTACTCTGAATCACATAAAAAACTTTCAAAAGTGTTTTTAGCCATATTACCTCTTTTGCAGCTTCCACCATACCTTTATATTCTGCTTCTGTAGATGACAAAGCAACTGTATGTTGCTTCTTGGAACACCATGAAATCAATTTGTCTCCTACATAGCACAATTAGTATCCATGTGTTGATCTTCTATCATCCACATTACCTGCCCAATCTGCATCACTATATATCTTCACTCTTGTATCAGAAGTAAATCCATAGTACAACCCTTCTCTGAGTGTACCCTTGATGTACCTAAGTACTCTTTGTCCTGCAATCCAATGTTCCTTTCTAGGACAATGCATAAATTGTGAAAGCACACCAACTGCATATGATAAATCAGGCCTTGTCAATGTAGCATAGATCAAGCTACCAACCAAACTTTGATAGAGTTTCATATCTTTGAACTCTTCTCCTCCAAACCTAGACAAATTATGGTTCACTTCCAAAGGTGTAGGTGCAACCCTGCAATCTTCCATTTTAAATTTGGTTAGCAAATTTTTAAGATACCTTTCTTGGGTCACATATACTCCATGTTGAGTATAAGAGATCTCCATTCCCAAGAAGAATGATAGGTTCCCCAAATCACTGATTTTAAACTCTTTCTCCATCTGCTTCTTGATCATTTGTATTCCCTTATCATCTGTTCCTGTAAGTATTATGTCATCAACATAAATACACACATAAATGAACCCATCTTCACTTGCTTTGACTAGCAAGCTACTATCTGCCTTTGATGCTTGAAATCCAAGATCATTCAAGAATTTTACAAGCCTATAATTCCAGGCCCTTGGGGCCTGCTTCAACCCATACAAAGCTCTCTTGAGCTTACACACATAATTTGGACTCACTTGATCTTTGAACCCATCTGGTTGCTCCATGTAGACTTCATCTGAAATGTAACCATTCAAGAAAGCATTTTTTACATCTAATTGAGATAACTTCCAACCTTTGCAAGCAGCAATTGCTATGAGTGTCCTGATGGTTGTCATCTTTGCCACAAGACTATAAGTCTCATCATAGTCCACTCCATATGTCTGTGCATACCCTTTCACAACAAGTCTAGCTTTGTACCTAGACACACTTCCATCTGCAAATCTTTTAGTCTTGTAAACCCACTTACAACCAATGATTTTCTAACTATTAGGTTTAGGAACCAAATCCCATGTTTGATTCTCTATCAATGCATCATACTCCTCTTGCATAGCATCTTCCCAATTCTTCTTCCCTTTGGCCTCTTCATATGTAGAAGGGTCTTCATCTGCTTTTACCAAATAAGCATAATCTTTAGTAGTTAAGAATGAAGTGTCATAGCTATACCTTGTAGGTTGCCATTTGTGCCTAGATGACCTTCTAACTTCTGCACTTCTTGAAGTTTCTGGTTCATCACATTCTGGATCAAACCTTGGCCTCTCTTCAACTTCAACCAGCACTTCATTGTTCTCACTTTCATCAAGTAATTGAATCTTTGCTTTACCTTTTCTTTGATCCACTACTTCTTCATCATCTGCATGTATATTATATTTACCTGCATACCAAGTACCTTGCTCATCAAATGTAACATCCTTGGATACAATAAATTGCTTTGTGGATGGACTCCACAACCTGTATCCCATTTGCTTATCATCATAGCCAATGAAAACATATTTTTCTGCCTTAGGCTCCAACTTATGCCTCAATTGAGATGGCACATATGCATATGCCAAGCATCCAAATATTATGCAATGATCTAAGGTAGGTTTCTTACCCCACCAAGCTTCATATGGTGTCATGCCTTGCAAAGCTTTACAAGGCAATCTATTGACCAAGTATGTAGCTGTATTTACAGCCTCTGCCCACAAATAATTTGGACAATTCTTCTCTTTCATCATGGACCTTGCAAACTCAACAAGAGTCCTATTTCTTCTTTCTGCTACCCCATTTTGTTGAGGAGAATACCTGCAAGTAACTTCTCTCTTTATACCTACATTCCACAAATAATCATTGAACTCATTTGAAAAATACTCTCCCCCTCCATCTGACCTTAGTCTCTTTAATTTTTGACCTGTGATCCTTTCTGCATATGCATGATAGTGTTTAAATGTATTAAACACTTCTGACTTTTCTTTAATCACATAAATTGTGATCCACCTGGTAGCATCATCAACATATATGACATAATATCTTGAACCATTTATACTAAAGTCCTTTGAAGGACCCCACACATCTGTATGCACCAATTCAAGTCTTTCTGAATACATAAATCCATGCTTGGAATAGGATTGCTTATGAGCCTTACCTAATTGACATGCCTCACATCTGTATGTCATGTGTTGACCTGCAATGTTAGGCAATCCAAGCACTGAATCATTGTTAATCATTTCTTTAATACCTCTTTCATTAAAGTGTCCAAGTCTTTTGTGCCAAAGATCCAATTCTGACACCTTTTGCTCTCCATATGTGAACATAGCATGTCCAACATTTCCTTGTACCTTCAATGTGAAAAGCCTTCCTTCTTTCTTTCCTGCAATAATTTGTTTATACCCTTGACTAGGGTCTTCCACATAAACTCCATCATTGGTAAACCTTACCTCATATCCTTTTTCCACAATTTGACCTACACTGATCAAATTCTTTGGAATTGTGGGAACATAAAGAACCTTACTCAGAAGAGTGCTCCCATCCTTAGCTTTGACTGAACCAATTGACTTTACCTTATGCTTTGTATTATCACCTGTCTGAACTGTATGATTAATTGCATTATGATCTAGGTCAGTCATCAAAGCAATATTTCCACTCAAATGATTACTACATCCTGAATCAATATAAAACACTCTCATGTCCTCATGTGAGGTTTCACAAGTATTCATAATGAGAGTCGAGTCCTCTTTTTGATCTGATGCATAGTTGTAGTAGGTGCTATTATAGGATTGATTTTGGAAGCTTCTTCCTCCACCTCTTCCAAAAGAATTCCTACCACCTCTACCTCGGAAGTTTCCTCTCTGAAATCTACCACCTCTTGCTCTTTGATTAAAGTTCTGATAATTACCATTGTTTTGATTATTATGCCAACAATCATGAGATAGATGATTGGTCTTACCACATATCCAACAAGCTCTTGCATTATCTTTGTTGTTTCTGCCTCTTCCTCTACTTCTGCCACTTCCTTTTCCTCTTATGAAGTTTGCTTGGTTTGAAGTACCTTCTTCTTCACCTGATTGTTGCTTTCCTTTGTTAGCTTTCTTCTTGTCTTTAGAGTACATTGCATGACCTGCACTCTTATCAACATCTCCTTTGATATCATTCTCAAAAGTTAGCATATGACCTAACAATTGATTCAAATCAGGAGTAAAATGATCTAATGAAAGTTCTGTAGATAAAATGAAAGGCTTCCACTTCTCATCTCCTCTTAGCCCTGTGAGTATTTGTCTTACCAATTTGTCTTCTTCAATATCTTCATCCACTGCACCTAGAGAGTCTGCAATGTCCTTCATCTTTGTCACATAATCAGAGATTGGTTGTGAGGCCTTCTTCTTAAAAGTAGTAAACTCTGCCCATAGTGAAGCTTTCCTTGATTTGGTTGTATTTTGGAAATGCTCTTCCAAAGCATTCCAAATGTCACATGCACTTTCAAGTCCTCTAATGTGAGGAAGCAAATAGTCATTGACTACCATGTAGATGATACTTCTTGCTTGAGCATCCTTCTTCATCCAATTCTTCAAATCTGCAAGCTCCTCCCTAGTTGGAACACTAGGATCTCTGAATTCTGGCTTTTCTTCATCTCCTGTGATGTATCCTATCAGATCTTTGCTCATAAGATGAGCTTCCATCCTCATAGACCATGCAGGATAGTTCTCTCTATCCAACTTCTCAATTTGGAGACTATCTCCCATCCTTGCTTCACCTGTATTTCCAAATCTTTAACCTTTACAGATAATGAATGTACCTTTACTTCGAATGTTGCTCCTTCTGATCCTTTTGATACTCTTTGTATGTCTTCCTTCAATCTTTCTTCACACTTTAACCTTTTGCACCTTCGAGATGTAAAGATTTGTATTTCTGCAGTAGTTGGAGTCTCCTTCACTTCAATTTTGACACGACCTGCTCTGATACCACTGATGGAGAGTGTTAATCTCCAAAAGAACAAGTTAACCTTGAATTTAGATCACCTCTATATCAAGATTAACCTTAGACTCCACCAAACTTAGAGAACTTTCACCAAATTATCAGAAAATTGATTATTCTGAAAAATTCAGCTTCTTCAGAAAAGTCTGCTGCAGATTAATCACTCATTGACTAATCAATCCTGTAAAGTTTTTTATAAAACTTTGCACAGCACTTCGCCTTATGGTTGCGCAACTTTGCCAAGTTAAATCTCTCAAAAAGATTGAGTACACACTGAGAAATATGTGAAACACTTTACCTATGCCTGAAAGAGCTTCTCTGCAATGGCGACTTTGACACCTGCAACTTCTTAGCACTGGTTCTCCCAAAGTAAATCCCGTTTGATCAACATCTTTTAGGCATAGATGGCTTACCTTCCAACTTAGATTTTAAGCCCTCACTTGTGTAAAACTTTACACTGTGGACTGAGCAATGATCATTTCATTGAAGATGAAATGTGCGCCAGATTTTACGACTCTTAGAACATTCTTACATATGAATGTTCCTAATCAAAATTCTCTCAGCCTGATTTCAATTAACCTCTCAAATTCTAGCCATAGATAGATTAGCTATGGACTTAGACACGTGCAGAAGGATTTCTCAAAAGATTAAACACAGAAGGAGCAGACTGCTAAACATCGGGCGCAAGTTTCTCGATTTCTTCCGAAAATTTACATACAAGTGAGGATAGATGATTCACTCACTTTCAATGTGTCTAATGACACTAATTTCTCTCTCCCTATTCTCTAATCTTCTTCTGCTCTCTTTGCCCGACATTCTCCAACATATTTATATATGAATATATACAAGTGTATGACTAAACA
>CM035435.1:107542064-107844564 GCA_020310875.1 Ceratopteris richardii
ATTGTGATATTATCATTAATTATTATGATCACACTTATTGATATGCACATATACACTTATACATGAAGATGCACGTTCACACACACATACACATGCACATACACACACATATATACACACACATACATGTGCACATACACTTACACATACACACACATACACATGCATATGCACAAACATTTCCACAACCACATAAAAAGACTTGCATGCATGCATTATTGCATATATACATACACATACACACATTAACACATACTTAAATACATGTATATGCACATTCACATGCATGCATATTCAAATGGATGCAAATGGAAATGCATCTGCATGCCCATGCATGTTTCATACATATACACATCCATATACATATAGAAAGGTAGAGAGAGAAAGAGAGCGAGAGAGAAAGAGAGAGAGAGAGAGAGAGAGAGAGAGAAAGAGAGAGAGATGAGAGAGAGAGATAGAGAGATAAAGAGATAAAGAGAGATGAAAGAGAGGAAGATAGAGCATACATAAACACACACATACATACACACACACATCTACACATGCATACATACACACACACATGTACACACATGCAGACATACACACATATACACACATGCATGCATACATACACACACATATACACACATGCATGCATACACACACATACACATATACACACATGCATTCATACACACACATGCATACACACATACATACACACACATATACACATATGCATACACACATATACACACACATGCATACACACATACATACACACACACACATATAGACACATGCATACACACACACACATATACACACATGCATGCATACATACATACAGATATACACACATGCATGCATACACACACACGCATGCATACACACACATGTACACACATGCATACACACACATGTACACACATGCATACACACACACATATACACACATGAATACATACACACACTTACACATATACACACATGCATACATACACACATGTGTACATACACACATGTGTACATACACACATATGTACACACATGCATACATACACACATGCGTACATACACACATATGTACACACATGCATACATACACACACACATGTACATACATGCATACATACACACATATACACGCATTCTTTCATACATACACACACATATACACACATGCATGCATACACACACACACTACATACACGCACACACATACATACACACATGCATGCACACACACACATATATACACATATGAGTGCATATACACACACATGCATACATACATACACACATGCATGCATACATACACACACATATACACACATGCATGCATAGACACACACATCTACATACACACACATACATACACATGCATGCACACACACATACATACACACATAAATGCACACACAAATATGCATACATACACACACATATACACACACATACATACACACACATGCATACATACACACACATACACATATACACACATGCATACATTCACACACACACATACATACACCACATGCAAACATATACACACACATATACGATTTCAGTATCGATAAATAAATATGAAAATAGCTAGTGTTTTAATTAAATATATAATTAAATATATAATTAAATATATAAAATTATGATTTTATGATTTTTTTACATGAAATATATAAAAATAGGATTAGGGTTTTTAGGCTATTTACACGTACATACACATATACTTATACACACATATATATACACATATATACATACACATATATATACACATGCATACACATATATACATGTTTTAGGTCTAGGTCTTTACGATTAGGGTTTTAGGGTTTTTACACATGCATAACATATATAAACACATACACATACACATATAATACATGTATACATGTATATACACATGGATACACAAATATACATATTATCTATCTATCTATCTATCTATCTATCTATCGATCTATCTATATAGCTATGAAAATGATGTGTAAATGTATTGTTAATTGAGATATGATGCAATTAGAGAGTGGAGGACTTCTCTAATTTTGAAGCAAGACATAAATCCCTAAGTATGAGTGTGATAATTAGCTCATCTCCCACAACTAATATGACTAGTGTATATATACACTTTTGCTTCACAATTGTTGATTGATTTCACCTTAGCAAGTTGAATCTTTTAGGAGGTGATTTCACTTTTGAGTCCAAATGAAGTGCATGTATATGGCTCCCAATGGATCCAAAATATTCTCTTTAATTTTCGTTTTTGGTTTATACGCAGATAGACCTGAGATCGACCTTTAAAGCTCATTTAATATGGTTCAATGAGCATAAGATTAAAACTCAAATATGAGGAGAAATCTTTTTTTTGCATAAATCAACCATTTAGGCTTTTTTCATGCACCAAAAGCTCCCCCTCAATCCTAAGATGCTTGAGTATTAGCTCTATACATATTTCTAGAAGTCTAATCCTGTCTTTCAACCTATTTAATTTAAATCCATGTGATACTTTTGTCATCATATATGCACATTGTTGTTGAGTAGATACATAAAAAAGTTCAATTTCCTTTCTTGTGACTTTGTTCCTGACATAATTATAATGGAACTCAATGTGTTTGGTCCTAGCATGATAAATTGGATTTTATGCAAGGTAAGTGTTTTATAAAAAACTTTTCATCAAATTCCTTTTTCATATTTAAAAAAAAGAAACAAAACAATTTGATTAATCTTTTCTCATCAAATTGGTGTCTAAATGACTTCTTCTATTTTCTTCAATGGTAAATTCTTAGTTTTCTTGTTAAATTTTAAAGGTTTTGATTTTTTTGAATTTATTTTTATATTGTTTTCGATTTGTTTAATTATATCATCAAGAAGTTGCTTCTCTATTTCATTTGTTTGTTTGTCACAATTTCAATTCGTAGTACTTTGTTTGGTCTCATCTCGTTTAATGCCTTCTTCTTTAAATCGATTGTATTTATGTTTGTTCAATTGAATTTGTAGTTCCTTAACCCTGTCTTGATAAAAACATTCTCCTTAGAAAGGAGCACTGGATCAAGTGAAATCTGTAAATTCTTAAGTTTCCTTGCTCCTACTTGTATTTCATGATCAAAGTCACCTAGAACAATTTCCAATTTCTCTTCCATAATTGATTTTTGATCTTCTTCCTTTGGTTTTATACTTTTGATTTCTTCTATTAACTCTTGTTCACGGTTTAATGTCCTCTCCCTCGTTTCTTCTTTTCATTGAATGTTCATATGTATGATAGGTTTCCATACTTTTTTTCTTTCAAATGGATTAGGTTTGGTTTTGATCTCCTTTAATAGTTCTTTCATTCCACCCCTTCCTAGATTTATCTATCTATCTATCTATCTATTTATCTATCTATCTATCTATCTATCTATCTATCTATCTATCTATCTATCTATCTATCTATCTATCTATCTATCTATCTATCTATCTATCTATCTATATCTATCTATCTATCTATCTATCTATCTATCTATCTATCCATCTATCTATCCATCTATCTATCTATCTATCTATCTATCTATCTATCTATCTATCTATCTATCTATCTATCTATCTATCTATCTATCCATCTATCTATCCATCTATCTATCTATCTATCTATCTATCTATCTATCTATCTATCTATCTATCTATCTATCTATCTATCTATCTATCTATCTATCTATCTATCTATCTATCTATCTACATTTCTATCTATCTATCTATCTATCTATCTATCTATCTATCTATCTATCTATCTATCTATCTATCTATCTATCTATCTATCTATCTATCTATCTATCTATCTATCTATCTATCTATCTATCTATCTATCTATTTATCTATGTATCTATGTACCTATCTATCTATCGATCTATCTATCTATCTATTTATTTATCTATCTATATATCTTTCTATCTACCTTCGTACGTGCATATCTATCTATCTTTCTATATATCTATCTATCTATCTATAGATCAATATAGCTATGAAAATGACGTGTAAATGTATTGGTAATTGAGATATGATGCAATTAGAGAGTGGAGGACTTCTCTAATTTTTAAGCAAGACATAAATCACTAAGTATGAGTGTGATAATTAGCTCATCTCCCACAACTAATATGACTAGTGTATATATACACTTTTGCTTCACAATTGTTGATTGATTTCACCTTAGCAAATGGAATCTTTTAGGAGGTGATTTCACTTTTGCGTTCAAATGAAGTGCATGTATATGGCTCCCAATGGATCAAAAATATTCTCTTTAATTTTCGTTTTTAGTTTATACACAGATACATCCTGAGGTCGACCTTTAAAGCTCATTTAATATGGTTCAATGAGCATAAGATTAAGCCTCAAATATGAGGAGAAATCTTTTTTTGCATAAATCAACCATTTAGGCTTGCTTCATGCACCAAAAGCTCCCCCTCAATCCTAAGATGCTTGAGTATTAACTCTATACATATTTCTAGAAGTCTAATCTTGTCTTTCAACCTATTTAATTTAACTCCATGTGATGCTTTTGTCATCATATATGCATATTGTTGTTGAGTAGATACATAAAAAAGGTTCAATTTCCTTTCTTATGACTTTGTTCCTGACATAATTATAATGGAACTCAATGTGTTTGGTCCTATCATGATAAATTGGATTTTATGCAAGGTAAAGAGGGATTATGTTTTCCCAAATATATGAGAAGTAGAAGATGTCACACCGAAATCTGAGTATAGCGTCTAAGTCCACATGGCTTCCTGAGTTTCATTTGCCAAACCTCTATATCTAGCTTCAATAGATGAAAGATAAACAATGGGTTGCTTCTTGGATGACCATGAAATGTGTTTTTTAGCGTCAAATGTAAGATACCCTAAGGCACTCCTCTTGTCATCTTTTGATCCTACCCAATCTGCATTAGAGAATAGCTTTATATCTACATCAAAGATATATGAATAAAATAATCTGCATTAGAGAATAGCTTTATATCTACATCAAAGATATATGGATAAAATAAACCTCCATTAATGGTTTCTTTCTGATACTTGAGTATCCTTTTAGTTTCTTCCATCTTTGGTTTTGTAGGAGTATGCATGAGTTGGCTTAGAACACTTACACTATATTAGCAACTATCTACCCTAGTGAGGGTTGCATAATTGAGACTTCCCACCAAGCGTTGGCACCTATTATATCTTCAACTACCTCACCTTCATGAGAACTTAGCTTTTGAACTACCTCCATGGGTGTACCTAACACCTTATCATTGTACATTTTGAACTTGACTAACATGATGATGTATTCCTTTTGAGTGATATACCCCTTTCTGTATACACAACTTCCAATCTAAGGAAGTGTGTGCATTGATCTAGGTCAATGATCTTGAATTCTTTCTTCATCTATTGCGTAATCCTTCTAATACCTTCAAGATCATTACTTGTGAGTGTTATGTCATCCACATATACCCAATCTTCTATGACTTCTCCATGTTCCCTCTTGATTAAGAACGAAAGATGTGCTCTACTAACAATGAAACTCTTATCTCACAACTAGGTTAAAAGCCTATGATTCGAAGCTCTTGGAGCTTATTCTAGACCATATAGAGCTTTCTTCAATGTGCATAAATGTTTAGGAAAATGTGAATCTTCAAACCTGGGGGGTTGAGCCATATATACCTCCTTAGATATCCATCCATGCATAAATGCATTCTTCAAATCCATTTGATAGATCTTCCAATTCTTGGCAGTTGCAATGCTCATAAGCACTCTTATTGTTGGCACCTTTACCATAGGTGAGAAGCTCTCCTCATAGTCCATTCCTTGGCTATGAGCTAACCATTTAGCCACAAGCCTAGCTTTATATCTTTTGATGGTTCCATTAATTTCTTCTTCTCTTTATATATTTCTCTCGATCGAATGAATTTCATGGTTGTACTCTTGGACACCTATCCCCAAGTGTGATTCTCCTAATGAGGTTTCAATTTCTTCTTCCATATAGTTCATCCACTCTAGTTTCTTCTTAGCTTCATCATACGATGATATCTCTTCAGATTTTAATTCATGTGCTAAATAGATAGAATGTTTAGTCATTGATGATCTATCATAGCCATACCTCTCTAGCTTCTTCTTCTCTCTAGTAGAGCTACTGATGGTTTTTCAAGAGAATTCTACATTGCTCAACTCTTATATCTTGGACTTGCCTTTAGAGGTTCCATGAATTGACTTCCTTCCTAGGAGTATTCTCATCATCTTCAAAATCACTTGATGCTTCAAGTGTATGTGTATTCTTGCTTGACAGTGTTGGAAATTCCTCTTCTAGCTCACATGGTAGCTTACTCTTTATGCAATCATCTTCAAACCATGATTTTTTCTCATAAAAAACAACATCACAATGTCGGCGCAAAAGCTATGGTTGGTGGATCAAGCCAACCGCTGGAATTACAGTGCACACCGGGTGCTTAGAGCAAACTCAGTGCAGGAAAGGCTCAAAGATTTTATTAGTAATTCAATTCAAATTTTGAATCATATTTATCATATAAGTTCATGTAGAAAGAGAGCAATTTCTTTCATAAATAGCACCTAAGTGTAAATTTCATTTACATCTTCAAGTCAATATGCAGGATAGGTATTCCAAAATCATTACTATCTTGATGCAATTATAAGAACACGAATACATAACGTGACTTTTGTCTGTTTTCACAACATTTTAAACTATGAGTATATCTCTGAAGTGGTAAAGAAAATGAATTAAGAAATAGATTATGGACATAACGACATCATAACGTTAAAATTTAACCGATCCTAAAAACATCAATTTGTGCATTTGCAAAACAATTCAACCATTACCTATTGGATTCGGTCAGCCGTAAACTTGAATAAAGAAATTAATAGGATGAAACTATATTCTTACAATTTCAGAAGGTAACTAGATAAAATATGCGTGCACTCAAAAGGCATATCAAATCAGATTTGACTTATTGTTTGTGAGTTTTAATCGCCGTATAAATCCTATTTTAATCTCTGTTCTATTGAATATCTCATCTATGCAATCATAAGAATCTATGCAAACATAAGAAGAACAACCTCATAAAACCTTCACTGTTGAATAAAACCTTCACTGTTGAATGAGTCTCTTGCAAAGTTTTCATGTTTGATAACGTCTAACATCTTTATCAATCGGTAACGTCTTTTCTTCAAAACATGGCAACATCACATGAGTGCAAATCCAATCGTATCAGAATTAAACTATACATCGTAATTATCATATTTTTCCTCAGATTAGAGCAAAAGTGTATACTTTTGCACGTAGGAAAATTGTTCTTATATATATCATATATGACAGAAGTTGTCGGTAATCAAAGAATTTTGCAGATAGAACGTGATAGATATGTTAGCACATAGGCAAAATCACTCTTCGAAGATCAGAATTCATAAAGGTAAAACTCCTCAGGTGTAGCATAGAGCAACAAATATGGTTATCTTGGCAATCTTGTAGCGTAACATCTGAGCGAAGTGTTGGTATTGGAGATGGTTGAGCAGAGAGATAGTAGGTGAAAGTGGTAGATCACTTCGGAGTGGAGCACAGATGGGTCCCGAATTGTACATGAGAGATCGACATGGCCGGTACTATAAGGGAGGTTGAATGTAGCTTCTGCCACAACATTTCCTCAGCCAAAACAAAAAATGTGGGATTCGTACCTTCCTTGAGCACTACACATGCAGATGCGTCTCCAGCAGAACTTGTGTACTATCACTATTGCAGAAGCATACCAAAACTGTCCACAGAGAGAGAGTGTCTACTCGTAAAATGTCAGAAGAACTTTCGCTTATTGGCTTCCTCTTTAGTTTCTCCTCTCAGAATTTTGCAGTTAAACGTACTTGGGTCCCCCTCTGTCCTCCTTCCAATCGTTGTTTCCATAGTCAAAGTCCAACTGATATCTTCAGAGTTGATAGTACAAAGGAGCAAAACCTTGTCAGAAAGTCAAGAGTATAGGTCCTGTCAGATTGACAAGTCGATGTCAGAGATAATTGTGGCCCTCCAAAGATGGCCGCCCCCCCACAACACATAACATTGTATCCATCATTAAGAGAGCAGCCGTCCTCTTCATGTGCAGCCATCCCATTCGGAGATAACTAATCTTCTCCTCATGATCGTCGTTGTTGGCAGAGCTCCCTGTCGTCCTCCGATTGTTCCTTTCTTTTCGAAATTGGCTTCAAACTATCATATAATGAGCGATCAAAAACTCCTCCTTTCTTTTGTTTTTAGCTTTAATCTATTGCCGTCTCTTTTCATTGGCTTTAACAAAAAACCATTCTTTGAATTCAATGAGTGTGTGCGGGGTAAACTCCCTTCATACGATGCTTTGTAAAAGTAGCTTATCATCCAACGTGGACACCTATTTCCATTCGTGCAATCTTATGAAGGTTTGGATGTAGCAACTATTGATGCTAATCTTCCATACTCACCCGAAGTTTGACCATTTAAATCATTTGCACTATAGAAGATACTTTAGAATGAACATGTTTGTTGCTTTTGATCTCATGTAGCAAAGTCATTGCTTTGTTCTTGGGATATCCACTAGCAACTTTGATTATTCAAAAACTCTTCTCTAGTAAGGAGAGTGAATCTCTCCGACATTCACCCCCACCAAACATGTGCTTTCTCCGGATGCACCAACCTAAGAATAAACCTACTTTCTTCATAACAGCAAATTTATTTTTCATGTGATTTTCTTAGAAAATCCTGCAAGTGCATGGGTAAAAATAGTAAAGTGCCTTATGCACGGCCATGTATTGGGCCCTATAAAATGCATACTTTTTAAAATGCATGTATAAAAGTTATGGTGCAAACAAAAAGGAAGTGGCATCTGATGTTGAGGCTAGTACTCTCACTCACATACATTTCATTGTGCAGTTACATCACACCTCACAATCACTCATCGTGCATGGGAAAACTCAAATTGTGCCTTTGATGCAAGGTCACGAAATGCAACCCTACTATGAATACTCATCATGCATTAGGAAAACAAATGGTGTATAGATAGGGTAATTGGATTTTGATGTAGATGCTTTCCACTCACCATTTAAACTTATTTGATTGCATCATGCAATTACAATTTTGTTGGTTGTGCAATTGGACGTGCACCTGTGGGCATGAACATGTGCACATACATTTTCAAGCATGCATACTCTAGATGCAATTATAAAATCATGGTGCAAGAAAAAGAAAGTTGGTTTAGAATCCTAAACACCACTTATTGAGAGATCATTCCTTTATCCTAGCTTCTTCAATTCTCCTTGGACCTGTACATGCAACTTCAATGCTCATAGCCTTGATCCCTTCTTCCTTACTTTAAACCTGTCTCAAACTTAAAAATAGAGTTAATCAAATTATCATTAAACCAAATTACACTCCGTAAACGTATAACTCATTGTTAGTTGCTTTGTCCTGATGGTCATCTTCATCCAATAAACATAAAAAACTGATCATAACATTGCTTCTTTTAATTTTGCTTCATGTACCTGTCGTGTCAAACCAACTATTCAAAACACATTAGTTGGTCCTTTGAAATTTAATACAAAGCATCAAAAGTCTCTGGCATAAATAACTCATCTTTCCCTTTAATAGTTCGTCGTGTATCCTTGCATAGTAAGTGTTTTATAAAAAACTTTTCATCAAATTTCTTTTTCATAATTAAAAAAAAGAAAAAAAACAATTTGATTCATCTTTTCTGATCAAATTGGTGTTTTAATGATTTCTTCTATTTTCTTCAATGGTAAATTCTTAGTTTTCTTGTTAAATTTTAAAGGTTTTGATTGTTTTGAATTTATGTTTATATTGTTTTCCATTTGTTTAATTATATCATCAAGAAGTTGCTTCTCTATTTCATTTGTTTATTTGTCACAATTTCGATTCGTATTACTTTGTTTGGTCTCATCTCGTTTAATTCCTTCTTCTTTAAATTGATTGTATTTATGTTTGTTCAATTGAATTTGTAGTTCTTTAACCCTATCTTGATCAAAAACATTCTCCTTAGAAAGGAGCATTGGATCAAGTGAAATCTGTAAATTTTTAAGTTTCCTTGCTCCTACTTGTATTTCATGATCAAAGTCACCTAGATCAATTTCCAATTGCTCTTCCATAATCGGTCTTTGATCTTCCTCCTTTGGTTTTATATTTTTTATTTCTTCTATTAACTCTTGTTTGCGGTTTAATGTCCTCTCCCTCATTTGTTCTTTAGTTCTTTCATTCCACCCCTTCCTAGATTTAAATTTAAAGGTGATAGATCTTGATAATTACAAATTTTCCTCTCATTTTCAACCACTAGTTTCAGTCTTCGTGCATCTTCGTATGACCTACAAGTCCAAAATGCATGGCCATATTGATCGCACCAAAAACATTGCAAAGGTCTCATTCGAATCCTATTTGACATTCTTAATGAATGTCTATGACCAGATTTTCTAAAATCATGAGCATGTGTTATAGGTGAAGGATGTATAGACAAACTTTGGCCCATTCCCTCATTTTCATGCTCACATTTAGCTAGCTCTAATTCTTGTATTTGTTTGGATAATATTTCATACTTCTGGCTCATTTCTTGAATCTCAGCATCCATTTCCTCTTTGCAAATTCTAAGACTAATTCCTAATACTTGTAGAGTCTAAGACATAGCATTGATTGTATCATTTAAAGTCAAAATCACTCTAAATTTCTTTTGTATAGCTTCATTTGCCTTATTTTCCATGTATATGAATTTATCTTCCCATTTTCTCAAGTGTTGATCCATCAATGCATTCACATATGCTTCATCAATAATAATACTCTTTGAATTATGCTCTTGTAATTTAATTTCAAGAGATTCGTTACGTTGATTTATATTTTTCATGTTTGTATGTTGTTTTTTGCCCATGACTCACGCTTGAATATCAAAGGAGCACCACATAAACGAAAGACAAGCTATGATTTTATATACACATCAAACATTACCAGAAATTGATTTGAGGAAGAAGTTTAGAAATCATGCACCTGAGGTGCGACACCGATTCTTCACGTCGGGATCACCAATGTCGGCGCGAAAGCTATGGTTGGTGGATATAGCCAACCGCAAGAATTATGGCACACACCGGGTGCTTAGAGCAAGCTCAAGTGCAAGAAAGACTCAAAGAGTTTATTGGTAATTCAATTCAAATATTGAATCATATTCATCATATAAGTTCATGTAGAAAGAGAGCAATTTCTTTCATAATTAGCACCTAAGTGTAAATTTCCTTTACATCTTCAAGTTTATATGCAAGACAGGTATTCCAAAATCATTATTATCTTGATGCACTTATAAGAACAAGAGTACATAACGTGACTTTTGTCTGTATTCACAACATTTTAAACTATGAGTATATCTCTGAAGTGGTAAATACAATGAATTAAGAAATAGATTATGGACATAACGACATCATAACGTTAAAGCTAAACGATCCTTAAGACATCAATTTGTGCATTTGCAAAACGATTCAACCATTACCTATTGGATTCGGTCAGCCGTAAGCTTGAATAAAGAAATTAATAGGATGAAACTATATTCTTACAATTTCAGAAGGTAACTAAATAAAATATGCGTGCACTCAAAAGTCATATCATATCAGATTTGACGATCGTTTGTGAGTTTTAATCGCTGTATAAATCCTATCTTAATCTCTATTCTATTGAATATCTCATTTATGTAATCATAAGAAGAACAACCCCATAAAACCTTCACTGTTGAATGAGTCTCTTGCAAAGTTTTGATGTTTGATAATGTCTAACATATTTATCAATCGGTAACGTCTTTTCTTCAAAACATGGCAACATCACATGAGTCCAAATCCAATCGTATCAGAATTAAACTATACATCGTAATTATCATATATTTTTCCTCAGACTAGAGTAGAAGCGTATACTTTTTTGCGTAAGAAAATTGTTGTTATATATATCATATATGACAGAAGTTGTCGGTAATCAGAGAATTTGCAGATAGCACGTGATAGATAAGTCAGCACATAGGCAAAATCACTCTTCGAAGATCAGAGTTCATAAAGGTAAAACTCCTCAGGTGTATCATAGAGCGACAAATATGGTTATCTTGGCATTGTTGTAGTGTTAACATCTGAGCGAAGTGTTGGTATTGGAGATGGTTGAGCAGAGAGATAGTAGGCAAAAGTGGTAGATCACTTCAGAGTGGAGCACAGATGGGTCTTGAATTGTACATCAGAGATCGACATGGCCGGTACTATAAGCGAGGTTGAATGTAGCTTCTGCCACAACATTTCATCAGCCAACAGAAAATGTGGAATTTGTACCTTCCTTGAGCACTACACATGTAGATGTGTCTCCAGCAAAACTTGTGTACTATCACTATTGCAGAAGCATACCAAAATTGTCCACAGAGAGAGAGTGTCTACTAGTAAAATGGTAGAAGAACTTTCACATATTGGCTTCCTCTTTAGTTTCTCCTCTCAAAATTTTGCAGTTAAACGTACTTGGGTCCCCCTCTGTCCTCCTTCCAATCGTTGTTTCCATAGTCAGAGTCCAACTGATATCTTCAGAGTTGATAGTACAGAGGAGCAAAACGTTGTCAGAAAGTCAAGAGAATTGGTCCAGTCAGATTGAGTGGTTGACATCAGAGATAATTGTGGGCCTCCGAAGATGGCCGCCCGCCCACAACACATAACATTGTATTCATCATTAAGAGAGCAGCCGTCCTCTTCATGCATAGCCATCCTGTTCGGAGATAACTAATCTTCTCCTCATGATCGTCGTTGTTGGCAGAGCTCCTTGTCGTCCTCCGATTGTTCCTTTCTTTTTGGAATTGGCTTCAAACCATCATATAATGAGTGATCAAAAACTCCTCCTTTCTTTTGTTTTTAGCTTTAATCTCTTGTCGTCCCTTTTCATTTGCTTTAACAAAAAACCATTCTTTGAATTCAATGAGTGTGTGCAGGGTAAACTCCCTTCATACCATGCTTTATAAAAGTAGCTTATCAGCCAACGTGGACACCTATTTCCATTTGTGCAATCTTATGAAGGTTTGGATGCAGCAACGATTGATGCTAAGATTCCAGAATCATCGGAAGTTTGACCATTTAAATCATTCACACTATAGAAGATACTTTAGAATGAACATGTTTGTTGCTTTTGATCTCATGTAGCAGAGTCATTGCTTTGTTCTTGGGACATCCATTAGCAACTTTGAGTATTAAAAAACTCTTCTCTAGTAAGGAGAGTGAATCTCTCCGACAATGACTAACTAGAATACCTTTTTTACTCAGATTATATAGTCTATAATCTTTCTTATTAAGTTTATATCCTAAAAAGTGTAATTTTTGTAGTCTTTCTTTCCTTTTTATCCACCTTGATAGTTGTTATAGGCATTGTTGTTGTATCCATATGCATTGTTGTATCTGCCTCTTGAAGCTCCATATCAACCACTATTGTATCCTCTTCCTCTCTTCTCCCTTGATTTTTTGAAGCAGCCACATATGGTAGAGGGTGAGAACCTTTGAGCTCTTACCCTGCCATGTCTTCCTTCTCTGCCCATTCCTCTTGAGCTTCTACATCTACCTACAACTTTAGCTTGGGAGGTGCTTCCTTCATCATCATACTTTTTACCTTTCCCTTTTTTATTATTCCCTTTATTTTCTATATATAAATGGTAGAGGATTGGTTACATTTCTAGTTTTGACCAATATTCATGAGTTTGGCCTCATGAGTGAAAAGTTCTCCCATGAAAGTGCTGAATTATGGCAGTTGCATGTCCATATATGGATCCATGGCTGTGGTGGAAGCTTCCCACTTGCCATCCGGATTGATTCCATTCATGCCTTGCCTTGCAATCCACTCTTTATCAATGATTTATCTAGTGCTCCAAAGTTATTCTACAATGTCCTTCATTTTGGTGACAAAATCAATCACACTTTGCTTTTGCATCTTCTTGAGTGTTGTGAACTCCATCCACAATTGGTTCTTCCTAGCTTTGGTACTTGGGGAGAAGAATGCTCCCAAAGCATTCCATGTCTCTTGATTGGGCTTAAAATTCATAATAAAAGCAATTAAGAAATCAAAGATAGAGGTTAGAATGTATGACCTTGCTAAAGCATCCTTTCCACACCATGTATTTTACCTTCCCTACTACTGTTGTGTTGGTTGACCTTTGTTTTTTAGTATAGGCATCCACTCATTTATGAGAGATGTATCCATACAAGTTTCTCCCTTGCAAGTAAGCCTCCGTTGTTAGAGACCATGATGGGTAGTTTCTTCAATCCAATTTGTCAATTGATGAGGGGATTCCATCACCCATAATGCCAATCTATGACTATGCTCTAATACCATAGTGAGGAGTGACAGTTAATGCACAAAAACAAGGGGGTCTTGGAAAACACGTGTTCTAGACAAGCCTAAGAAAATCCAAAGAACCTTAAAAGAATCCCTAAGCTTCCAATATATACATTTATATTACCATAGTAATATGGAACATCATTCTCAAAACTTTATGTCAAAATAATAACTTCTGTGTACAAAACAATTTGAGGAAACCCTATTCATGAAGGCACTCCATATTTCGCTCAAAGCTCACTTGCTAATAAAAATAGACCCAATAACTTTTTCAAAATTTCAAAAAAGTGTTGAATGATTTATACCAAGCTATCTCATGAATTTAGGAGCATAATTCCAACAGCAATGTGCATAAGAAAACAAGGGGGTAATTCTGACTTTTCAGGAAGATGAACATACATCGACACAATCACCTTATTTTGTTCATAACTCAAGATCTACAACTCCAATGACTATGAAACTTTTTAGGCATCATTAGCACATACCCAATTTAATACTCCAATCCATATATTGGATAATAACATCATACACACAAATAAATAACTCAAAGAACTTGATAGAATTTACTCAATGTATGATAGTAGTCAACTGAGATCAATGTAGCTATGAAAATGAAGTATAAATGTATTGCCAAGATTTGATACAATGAGAGAGTGGAGTACTTCTCTAGATTTGAGGCAAGATATAAATCATTTAGTATGAATATCATTATTAATTTATCTTTCTCACATGCATCACTAGTTGCAACATACTCTACTTTTGTAAAGGAAACAACTATATAGTCTTGAAGATGAGATCTCTAGGAGATATCACCTCTAGAAAAGTGATAGATGTACAGTGATGTAGACTTTTGATTGCCCACACAACTAGCATAATTAGAATCTATGTAGCAAATAATGGATGCCTTTGTCTACCCAAACATAAATACTTGTCCTTACTGCAACTTAGATATCTCAAAATCATCTTGAATACTTCACAATGCTTGTTGTCATGATTAGACATATATATTCTCATAACTACCACTACATATGCAATGTCTAGTCTCATGGCTACCATAGCATACATGAGACTACCAACATAATATTGAAAAGGAATTTGGTTTATGAATTCCTTTCCGTCATTTGGTTTGGGCAAATTATCCCTGCTCAATTTCATATATGTAGGTAAAGGTGTATTCAATGCCTTGCCACCTTTCATATTGAAGTGGTGAACTACTTTGGATATGTACTCACTTTGAGACAAGTATATGCATCTTTTACTCCTATTACAAGTAATGCACTTGCCAAGAATATGTTCGGCATCCCCCAAATCCTTCATATCAAATGTCTCATTCAATTTCTTTCTTATCGATGAAAAATCATCATAGGACTTCCCAACAATCAACATATCATCGACATAGAGTATCAAAAATATCAAGCTATCATTTCACCATTTCTTTGTGTAGAGAAAATAATCCTCATTGCTTCAGGAATAGCCTTGTGACTTCATAAAAGCATCAAACTTTTGGTACTAAGGATCATTGATAAATTGGTGCATCTTCACTCGGATTATGCATATTCCATAAAGCCTAAAGCTCTTGCAGATAAATCCATAAAAAAGTCAGAATCTCTGCTTTTAGAAATGAGATTTCATGCTGGTGATTTACATCTAAGAAAAGATCCAAAGCTTTCACAAAATACACGTGATGTATTACAGGATGTGTCAATGGCAGGTGCAAAACCGAGAAGATTCTTCAGAAAACTAATGGAAAACAACTAAATGCAATGTGGAATTGTTGGAAACAATTTGGCGAGTTTACAACAAATGTAAAAAGCAATCCAAAAATAGCAAAAAAGAATGTGGGTTTGGGTTAGACTAGATAAACTTTTGAAGATCATGAGGCAATAAGTTACATATGATACCTATGTGATTGAGTTCAGAAGCTCAATCACAAAGCTTATAGAAACTATCACAGAGGCATGGAGTGTCAAATACATAACTTACTACTTGGTGAGTTTCAAACGAATTTACTCTACCAATTTACTTGGCGTTTTTTGAAATAAACATCTCATGATATTTAGCTTTAGGTTTTCGCAACATATTCTTCTTCTACATGGTCCATTCTTTGCAAAAAAGGAAACACTTGCCACATGGAACATCTAGGGCATGGAAAAACTCATTATCAAGCAACAACAAGCTTCTTCATATGCACAAGAAAAGGAGGAGTCACAAAAAGTAATGCGTTCAAAGAGCCTTTTGATTGTTTCTATAGAAGACAATTACAAAGGAGCACATGCCTGATATGATCACCAGATAATCTATACAGATCATTTCAATAAAGACTATCACTATATGTCATTTAGGACATATGGATTTACAAAAAGGAATGAGATTTCATTCTATTTTGAAGCTATAATATTTAGATTATATTTTACAATTCTTGTGGCCAAAAAAATACATATGTATGTATATAAAGTTTCTGAACTCTTGAATTTTTTAAATGACATATTTATTCTTCTTTCAATCTTTTGGATGAGCTTGACTCTGGAAAATCTCCTCTATATCTAAGGAACTCCTTTCTCCCATAGCGAGCAATACTTTGTACATCTAAGACCTCTACAGCCATTGCATAGCCTGAATAACAAAGGAAATATCCAGCTCTAGAAGCATCAAGCCTTGGGGCATGGCCAAAAATCTTCAATGTTGTTGTTCTCTCAAGTAGCAAAATCCTATATGCAGACGGATTCACGAAAGTCAAAAGAAGAAGGAAAAGAAGTCCTAGGGTGACTTTTGAGAGAAACAATATGCCAAACACCCCCCAACCAACTTGTAATGAAATTTGGAAAAGGATATCAATGAGCTTGATTACCTAGGCAGGAACCAATTTGAGGTGGACACTAGCGATAAAACCCTAGAGATCCATGACAACAAAGAAACCAATTAGAAAGGCTACACTATAAGCAAAGAATACGACTTTACCACTAGTAACAAAGACAACATGAGTACTAAAAGTTCCATCATTGGATCCACTATTCTTGAAATGGTTTACTGTTCATTCCAATAAGAGGCCTTCCACAAGGGAAAACAGTGTATTGAGTTACCCTAGAAAAGCCCCCACAAGAACAGATTACTTAGTTGGGACCCCCTCCCTATGAAAAAGAAAGATGAATCCAAGAAGAGAAAGGATAAGGCCTCTTCTCACAAAGAGGGTAACTTATGACAATGATCATCATCTCCTTAATTGCTATGGGGTTGACTGACACCTGAAGAGCGACCATTTTTGGTCAATGGCTTCATGACATTAGCCTAAACCCTGAATTTATCTATATTCAAGAGACTAAAATTGATGGAGCAGACCTCCAGAAACATCTTAGACATGTCTCCCCAACCCATGTCTAGATTTTGATGTCACAATCCCCGGGGTTCGGTGGGACGGTAATTGGTATAAATCAATTATGGTTTGAAAAACTTGAGAACTCCATTGAAGTCAAAGCCATCGATGGATTGTCGTTTCCTTTCGTGCCCCCTTTTGATTGATGTTTGTTTCTATGTATGCCCCAAATGCAGAGTTGGAGAGACTGGACACCTGGGCCTCCTTGGACTTGTTCCCTGACAACATGCTAATTTGTAATGAATCCAATATGGTGGAGGACCCTCCGGACAGATGGAATAGCAAGGTCCAAGTCATCGATAGTCGAGACAAAGAATCTTGGGACAAAACCAAACTCCACTTCGATCTGGTCAAATTCAAAGATTCAAATGGTTTTTCGTGGTCAAATCTCCAAGCAGGTGAGGACCTAAGGAAAGCTAGATTGGATAGAAGCTACAATGCTCACATCATTATTCATCATGGGGTTGTCCTTCCCTCTCAAAATGCATTGACATCACCTTTTAGATCGATGTCCTCCTTTTGCTACGACCGGAAGCTCTAACCTTCCATTTCCGATTGCTGTCGGCATTCAAACGACCAAGACACACACACATAGATGATCATTGTTCTGTCCTCCCAGCCACGCCTGAGCCTTATTTGTTCTAATATGAGAATATATATGTATGTATGTATGTATGTGTGTGTGTGTGTACATATATATATATATATATATATATATATATATATATATATATATATATATATATATATATATATATATATATATATATATATATATATATATATATATATATATATATATTCTCCCTCAGTCTTCTACTTTTTAAACTTTTCCATGTGGTAATACACCATGATCTGCCATAGGCCCATGATGTGATAACCCATGATGTGACATTTCCTTCCCCTTGAAAGCATTTTTGTCCTCAAAAATGTAGATGAAATGTCCGTAATGGTAGAAGAAACTGCTTGAACTCCCCTGAATCCCCTATACTCTATGTACATGGTCATCTCTGTGTGTTGTTTCCCCATATCCTTCCTCTTAAGAATCCTAATATGAGATCATCTTAAAGGTGGGAAACCGTATAAATGGTGCCTATTATCTCCCATATACACTCAACTTCCAAACTATCTTTCATGTGACATATAACATAATCAAAATGACCTAAGTCCATATGATGTATCCTCCTTGGAGAAATAGGATATAAAGCAAGTGTAAAAGTGCCAAGCTTATGGGTTTGAGCATACCATAATGGAGATAATAAACCATAGAATCCTTTGAAATATAGAATAAATTCTGATAACAAGTGACACCAAACCCATCTAAGACTAAATGACAGATTTCCCTCATTCCACTCTAGGTGTTCCTAACCTTGAGTGTAATCACAAGTAGTATTTTAATCTAAAGTACCATTTGAACTATGCAAATCCATCATCTAGCTCACATATACAAATTTCTTGGTAGTAAAATGCAATTTCTACATTTCACCAACCAAGAAGTCCTTGGTTTGTTAGCCATTTGCTTTGGAATTAGTTCTATTGGAAGAGCATCTATTGGCACTAGTGCAAACTTTAAAATTTTCTCTTCCCTTTATTTTGCCATATGAATGTAAAAGCATTCCCTTTTAAATTCAGATAATCCCTAAGTACCTAGTTTCCTAATTGATGCTCACACATCATCCTCATGATGAAGCATCAACTAAGAGTTTTGCACCCCAATAGGGTAGATATCTCCCTATCTCCTAAAAACCCTAAAGAGAATAGTCATAACTCTACTCCGAGTCTCACTAATGTCAATAACTAGATTATCTCATCTAGTAAAGGAGCATCACTAAAAATAAATATAACTACTTCTCTCTATAGCCGTAAGGTGAGATTCAATGTAACCATCATGATTAAAGTGATCTCCCCATTGCCTTGATAGAAGAGTGCCACTCCTAACAAGACAATCTAGAAGAGAGAAAGTGAAACTCTATCTCTCTTTCTCTATTCAATCTCTTCTAAGGAAAAGAGCTCTAGAAGTGGAACCTATTCCACTTTCCCTTTCCCTTTGAAAGAGATTATGTTGAACCCATTTACTCCGCTCATAACTGAGAACATGTACATAAGTTCTCCATATTTTCCTTCAAAAATAGTGGACAAAGAGACTCCCGTGTGAATGAAAGTTATACTGAAAAGTAGAGTAAATAAATTCCTTCTAAAATATAGAATAAGATATGTTTTCTAAACACCTCTTCTCTCTAAAGGAAAACATACTCTAGTCTCCTCCAAAGAAGAAATAATATTTTGCTTTCCTTTTCCCCTTCAAGGAAGAGGAGCTAAAGAGAGATCTCTAACCTAATTCCCTCTTTCTCCTTTTCTTAAAAGAGAAACTTGTGAATTCATTTTCTCCTCTCTTCCATAGTAATGCATAGTCCCTCATTACATAAATTCCTATGAAGATGGAGACCAAATCTCCCATAACTAATGAAGTTGTATATAGTGAAGAGTGGAGAACATAAATTTCTTGTAAGGGTCAAAGCCCTCTACTAAAATGGTTAGCAATGATATGACATGATACCATAAACACATATGTATCCATATTAAAGAGCTATCTGTGCCAACCATCCTCTATGTGAGTGGATCTATACGATCCAATCAAACTAATGGAATTATTCTTCCTGAAAACCTCAAAGTGATTATGTTATACCAATGGTGATAAAATCACTTATTACATTCCCTACTAGAAGAATAAACCTTCCCTAAACTATGAAGGATAACTCCCAATCCTAAGGAGATCTATACTAAGAGCTCTCCTCTTATCTAATGAGACATGCCGCCATAAATGGTAAGTCCTTTTCTTCCTTGTCATAGAAGAAGAGTGCTCAAAGGGAATTCGTTTCCATTGTCCCATACCAATGGAACCTTCTTCCAATTCATGATGTCATAACTACACTAAACTAAATATTTATTCCATATATATAATGGAATATGCAAGTGGACTCTAATGAATCCCATATCCTAAACTCATATCGATGGACTCAAATGAGTCCCATGTGCTCGAACTAGTTAGTTTGGTTCTAGTCAACACGTGACAATATGTGACAGTGGATATCCCTTTCTTATCCCAAACTAACTTGTTCCTGGGTACAAAGACAAGGTCTAAGTTCCTCTCTATAGATCCCAACATACAAACTTTCTACAAAGAAACTACCATGTGACGTATAGCAGCCTCTACTTCTTCTTGTTCTTTGAGTATTTTGCTTACCATATCGAGTTGACTTGATTTGGTGATGAAAAGTCAGAATGTTTCTAAGACAAGAGATGAAAAGCTATCCCAAGTCTTCCCTACCACTTATGAAATGCTTTCACAAAGGGTGAGCACCACAAATTTTACTAACTTTGACATCGCGTCGAATGTCCCTATGCCAAATCCACCACATTCACACCATTTTTTTATATTCAATAAATGGGTGCCATAAGTTCTTGAGCTTGAATTCCCATATAATATAGGAACAATTCACACACCACTTCTTACTAAGAGAGTGATTAAAGTCCATGTTTCTTTTAATTCTTGGAATACCCTCTATCTTATTTCCACATGCCCATCGCATTCTGTCTAATCAGCTCGATTCTAGACCCAACATGAGGTGATACAAAGAGACATCCCAAGCATTGACTCTATGTCTTAATAAACATTAGTCTTCAAACAAGTCTACGACTTGCAACAAATGTCCTCAAACTTGATCTAGTTGCTTCTATCCTTGTGCCATAAGTGCTTCCCTTGCAAAAACCATTATTCCAAAGCCTCTTAGCTCTTTGATGATTCTTAGGCTACATACTCATGACACCTATGATAGGGAACCAAATGGAGTCATTTATTCTAATCCAAATAGCCCATTTCCAATCATGATTGATGGTGCAAAAAGATTTCATTTACATCGAATCATGTCTAATGATGCCCATTTCCAAACATGATTGATGGTGCATGTTGGAGAAACAATCACTAATTGGACATACATTTGAAGATCAAAACTTTAGAATAAAACTACATGCCTATGTGAAGGGACAAATTCACAAGTGTATTATATTTGTAAACTTAGTTCACTTTAGTCCTAGAAGTTTTTTAAAAGTCACGGGAATGAGAAAATCTATATAAGTTAGCTTGTATCAACTGACGCGATGAGAGAAGAAGTGGAAGAGAGTGATAGAATGTGAGAAGGAGTTTATTTTGTATGACTGAGTATAGTCAGGCTTCTCTAAGTGAGAAAGCATCTGTAAAACTCCTGAGTTTTTCATAGCTATGAGAAGAAATAGTTAAAGTTCTATGTATGAGACTCTCTCCATCATCTCCATGCTTGTCTTCTATGAAATGATTTCAAAAGTTGAAGTTTTCCGAGCAAGTCGATGCCTGGCATCGAGTTTGTGTTGATAAGTCCTTGTTTTATTCTCTAAGTGTTATGTACTACTAGAACTTCTTAAAAACATGAGGTTTATGGAGCAACTCGATGCCTGGCATCGAGTTTCAGCATAAAGTCGATGCCTGGCATCAACTTCCCACATAAAAGTGGTCTTATTCATGTGTGTGTTCAAGGGGGTAATTCTGGCGCTGAAAAAGTGGCTGAAAAAGCTCAAAGTCAATGCCCGGCATCGACTTTTGGTTGCAAGTCGATTCTATGCATCGAATTTTCATTTTTAGACACTCAAAATTAGTAAAAGAGACAAAATTTCCAGTTTTGGAAAGTCATATAGGGTGATCTTGTGAAGGCCATAACTTGAGTTCTAGAGATCCGTTTCTTGCAAATAATAGCTTGTTGGAAAGCTCTACTCTTCTAGTTTTATCCACCAAAAGATCTTGGAGAAATAATATTTGAGCTAAGAGAAATTAGAAAAATTCTGAAGGTATGTCATTTCAATGATTGAAAAAATTTGTAGAAGCAAAGTTCTCAGTTTAGACTATCATTTCTCAAATTTTGGAGTGGCAATGAGTTAATGGTGACCATAGAGGTGTTCTAGTGTCACATTAATTCATTTCTTGTGGTGTTTCATACATCAACAAGTGGTATCAGAGCAGAAAGGTCCTAAAGAGCAAAAGGCGGCAAAGGTACGAGAAGTTTTTTGGAAAGTTTTCCATTAAAGTTTGAAAGGTGAAGCATTTGAAGACACAAGGCATCAAAAGGATACTTTTGATGGAGGCTATGGTAGAGGTGGAGGAAGAAATTGGGGACAGAATCAATCCTACAACACCACTTACTACAACTATGCAAATGACACACAAAATGAAAGTCATACATCATTGATGATGAATTCAATCAGCACATCAGATAAAGAAGATCTAAAGGTATTATACATTGACTCTGGATGTTCTAAACATTTGTCAGGAGACATAGAATTGATATCAGAATTGGAAAAAGGCATTTCTATTCATACAATTCAAACAGGTGATAATAGAAGACATAGTGTACATTCAATTGGAAAAGTGAAATGCAAGAGTGGAGCAGATTTGATAACCAATGTTTTGTATGTTCCTACAATACCTAAAAACTTGATTAGTGTGGGGCACATAGTTGAAAAAGGTTTTCAAGTCAGGTTTACAAATGAAGGAGTATTTGTTGAAGATCTAGAGAATGGATATAATCAGATTGTTTGTGGTAAGAAAGAAGGTAGACTCTTTACTTTAAGAGTACAAGGGAACATTGGTCAAGCTTTGCTCACACATGGTGAAGGAGTGATTACAAAACTTGATCTCTGGCACAAGAGATTAGGTCACTTCAATGAAAGAGGAATTAAAGCTATGGTTGCTAATCAGTTTGTATTAGGATTACCAAATGTGCAGAGTCAACATATGGTTTATAAATGTGCAGCATGTCAAATGGGTAAAGCACACAGGTTACCATTTCAGAAGAAAGGATTCAAACATGATGGAGTACTTGAGCTCATTCATACAGATGTATGGGAACCAACAAAACAAGGATCTATCGGTGGCTCAAGGTATTATGTTCTTTTCATTGATGATGCTACAAGATGGATAACTGTATATGTTTTGAAGGAAAGATCAGAAGTGTTTGGAGCTTTCAAGCATTTTCATGCATATGCAAAGAGAGTCACAGGTCAAAATCTTAAAAGACTGACGTCTGATGGAGGGGGAGAATACTTCTCCCAAGAGTTCAATTATTATCTTTCGAATGCAGGTATTAAGAGAGAAATAACATGCAGGTATACACCACAACAAAATGGTGTAGCAGAAAGAAGGAACGGGACTTTGGTTGAGTTTGCTAGAGCTATGCTAAATGAGAAGAATCGTCCAAATTATCTTTGGGCTGAGGCTGTAAATACAGCTACATATCTTGTGAATAGATTACCATGTGCAACTCTCAATGGAATGACTCCATATGAAGCTTGGTGGGGTAAGAAACCAACACTAAATCATTGTAGAGTGTTTGGATCTATTGCATATGCTTATGTGCCATCACAACTAAGACATAAACTTGAACCAAAGGCAAAAAAATATGTGTTCATTGGTTATGATGAAAAGCAGATGGGTTACAGGTTGTGGAATGCTCTAACCAAACAATTTCTTGTTTCTAGAGATGTTACATTTGATGAACAGAAAAGTTGGTATGCAGATGAAAGTCATACAGCTGAAGAATTTGAAGACGAGGTAAGAAGATGTGAGAAAGGAAAATCAATTGTGCAGGTGAATAGAGATGAAGACTATATGCAAGCAAGTACATCCAGAAGTGGATTAACAAGAAGGAATGAAGAAGCTTCTATATTTGATGAAGAGGTGTATCCAGACACTTATGAAGAATGTGAACCAAGAAGGTCAAGCAGGACTAGAAGACAACCAGAAAGGTATTCTTATGATACTTCTTACATAACTCAGAAGAACTATGCATATATGGCCAAAGATGATGAAGAGCCTCAAAACTATGATGAAGCTAAAGGTAAGAAGCAATGGGAAGAAGCCATGAAGGAAGAGTTCAATGCACTAGAGGAGAACAAGACATGGGAACTTGTTCCTAAACCAAATGGTAAGAAAGTAATTGGAAATAAATGGGTTTATAAAGTGAAGAAGCTTGCAGATGGAAGTATAGCCAGATACAAAGCTAGACTGGTGGTGAAAGGCTATGCCCAAACCTATGGCATAGATTATGATGAGACATTTAATCTTGTAGCTAAGATGTCACCTATAAGGATAATCATTGCTATTGCAGCTTCAAAAGGATGGACCCTAAGTCAATTGGATATAAAGAATGCATTCTTGAATGGATACATATCAGATGAGGTATACATGGAACAACCTCAAGGGTTTATAGATTCCAGGTATCCAAATTTTGTTTGCAGGCTGAGAAGAGCACTATATGGATTGAAGCAAGCTCCAAGAGCATGGAACTATAGATTGGTGAAGCATCTTAATGATCTTGGATATCAAAGTCAAAAGCAGATCCAAGTCTACTTATCAAAAGAACAGAGGAAGGTACAATCTACATTTGTATTTATGTAGATGACATTATAATCACAGGTACTTCAGATGAAGTAATCAAGCAGGTAAAGAGATTACTTGAAAAAGAATTCTAGATCAGTGATCTAGGAAAGTTGTCATACTTTCTTGGAATGGAAGTCACTTATACAGATCATGGCATATATGTATCACAAGAAAGGTATCTTCTGAATCTATTGAAGAAGTTTGATATGGAAAATTGCAGAGAAGCTTCAACTCCACTTGAAGTTAATCACAAGCTCAGTAAATATGATGGTGCAGAATACAAAGATATGAGGAAGTATCAATCTCTTGTGGGTAGTTTGATTTATCCTACACTAACAAGACCTCATCTTATTTATGCAGTGGGGGTTTTGTCACAATTCATGCATTGTCCAAAGGACCCACATTGGATTGCAGGTCAAAGAGTTCCTAGATATATCAAAGGAACTATAAAGGAAGGATTATATTATCCTTTTACATCAGATTTGAAGTTGAGAGCCTATAGTGACTCAGACTGGGTAGGTAACTAGGATGATAGAAGATCAACTCATGGCTACATGATATACATTGGTGATAAGCTTGTAAGCTGGTGTTCAAAGAAACAACATGGTAGCATTATCATCAACTGAAGCTGAGTACAAAGGACTTGTGGAAGCAGCTAAGGAGGTCATATGGATGCAAACACTGTTCAAAAGCTTGGGCATTGATCAGGGTATTCCTAAAATACATGGAGATAATATGAGTTCACTTTATCTTGCAGCAAATCCAGTATTTCATGCAAGAACAAAACATATAGAGATACATTATCATTTCTTGAGAGAAAAGGTAATGGAGAAAGAAGAGCTTGGATGGTGTGAAGACCAGCAGATTCAAAAGCATGGCAGGAGTAAAAGAAAAGAAGAAGATATGAAGAACAGAGAATGTCAATTAGTAATTGAGGGGGATCTGTTGGAGAAACAATCACTAATTGGACATACATTTGAAGATCAAAACTTTAGAATAAAACTACATGCCTATGTGAAGGGACAAATTCGCAAGTGTATTATATTTGTAAAGTTAGTTCACTTTAGTTCTAGAAGTTTTTTAAAATTCACGGGAATGACAAAATCTATATAAGTTAGTTTGTATCAACTGACACGATGAGAGAAGAAGTGGAAGAGAGTGATAGAATGTGAGAAGGAGTTCATTTTGTATGACTGAGTATAGTCGGGCTTCTCTGAGTGAGAAAGCATCTGTAAAACTTCTTAGTTTTTCATAGCTATGAGAAGAAATAGTTAAAGTTCTATGTATGAGACTCTCTCCATCATCTCCATGCTTGTCTTCTATGAAATGATTTCAAAAGTTGAAGTTTTCCGAGCAAGTCGATGCCTGGCATCGAGTTTGTGTTGATAAGTCCTTGTTTTATTCTCTGAGTGTTATGTACTCCTAGAACTTCTTAAAAACATGAGGTTTATGGAGCAACTCGATGCCTAACATCGAGTTTCAGCATAAAGTTGATGCCTGGCATCGACTTCCCACATAAAAGTGATCTTGTTCATGTGTGTGTTCAAGGGGGTAATTTTGGTGCTGAAAAAGTGGCTGAAAAAACTCAAAATCGATGCCCGGCATCAACTTTTGGTCGCAAGTCGATGCTAGGCATCGAATTTTCATTTTTAGACACTCAAAATTACTAAAAGAGGCAAAATTTCCAGTTTTGGAAAGTCATACATGGTGATCTTGTGAAGGCCATAACTTGAGTTCTAGAGATTCGTTTCTTGCAAATAATAGCTTGTTGGAAATCTCTACTCTTCTAGTGTCATCCACCAAAAGATCTTTGAGAAATAGTATTTGAGCTAAGAGAAATTAGCAAAATACTGAAGATATGTCATTTTAGTGATTGAAAAAATCTATAGAAGCAAAGTTCTCAGTTTAGACTATCATTTCTCAAAGTTTGGAGTGGCAATGAGTTAATGGTGACCATAGAGGTGTTCTAGTGTCACATTAATTTATTTCTTGTGGTGTTTCATACATCAACACTGCACTCATCCAATCATGACTGGTGGTGTAGAAACATTTCATCTGATTCCAACCTTTCCACGATGCTTGACCCTTTGATGGAGATAACTGTTCACTGAAGGCTTGTCTCCAAGAAATAGAGATACCTTGTTCAACTAAGTATAAAGATGACACTCTAAGATCCGGATGGAACCAAGAAGCTTTCCTATTCTTATTAAATGGTTTAAAGGTTAGCACAATTTGAAACTGATCCAATACCACAATTTCTATGCTCGAAGAGGGAGGGGAACTTCAGGTTGTTAATGATTCTATGAGAAGCATAGCCTCCATCAAGCCTACCAATATGCAAATCAGTACAAGATTTGAGGTTCTAATTAGAAAAATCCTTATTTTCTTTACTCTAGAAAAATTCATGATAGAGCTTCAATAGATCCCAACAATCATTTCTTCTCCCATCACTAGTCACACCCTATTGTTCACATCTATTCGAAAGATTTTCCATAATATTGAAGCCACCATAAAAAATATTTCTAAGGGAAAAGATCCAAGAAAATATTAAGTATTAATCTACTCAGAGTCATGATTCAGAGCATAAACTGAAGTGATGAAGAAGGGAAGAGCATCAGCAAAAGAGGTAGTGATCCAATGGTGTTATCGGTTGAGCCAGGATCCCAAAAAATATGAGGACCACATGGCCCTGAATCCAATGGCCGTATCATTGCTTAAATAGAGTTCAACGTCTTGAATAGGTCATCACCATTGATTTTCATCTCTTGAAGACAAATAAAATATGGGTTGATATTTTTGTCCAAAACTCATTGACCAAAAACAACCACTCTAGCTAAAATTTTCTACACATTTAATGGCACTAAAATCACTTTTCAATAGGTTGTTCTTGTTGATCCTTTTGGTTTGGGATTTTATCTTTGACCTTTTTGTTCTTTTCTTCATATGTTTTCTTAAATGAAAGAGGAGAATGGAAGGAGAAATTTGAAGTATTCCGACAATGATGCACCACAATAGACTATCCTTCTCGAGAGCTCCATGATAATATCCTTGCAATAGAAAATCGATCTCCGGTGCAGCTCTTAATACTCCACATAAGGTTGCAATACACAAACAGACCACTAACACAAATTTCTTAGTCCAGTGGCCATTTGGCCTTTCACATGGATACTAATGGTAAAAAAATCCCACTAAAGGCCAATGTGGTCAAATTAACTATGGGAGAAATAACGAATGATAAAGAATACATGAGTGTAAGTATACAAAGTATACCTCCCACCTAATGGGCATATTATACAGTATACAAGTAACTATGTAAGATCATGAATCAAGTAACCCCCATCAAGTGAAAACAGTGTCGAAAGCTCTCCTTTGGTAGAGCTTTGGTCAAAGCATATGTAACATTATCTAGAGTATGAACGTTCTCAAGAATAATGCGCTCAATGGCTAAGCAGTCTCTAATGAAGTGATTTCACACCTCAACGTGCTTGGTCTTTGTGTGATAGACCAGATTTTTAGCCAATGCAATGGTACTCTAACTACCACTAAGCAAACAAGGTACATGTTGAGGTAAACCCATATCACAAGCAAGATGAGAAAGCCACAGTGCTTCCTTACATGTCTCACTTGCTGCAACATAATATGTTTTTGTGTTTGAAATAGTACATAATCCAAGAGATAGTACCTCCAACAAAATGAAAAATGTACCCTGATGTAGACTTATGATTGTCTACACAGCCAACATAGTCAGAATCTGCGTAACGAATAATGGATGCTTTCTCTCTACCTAAGCATAGAAACTTCTCCTTAGAGCCATTTAGATATCTCAAAATCATCTTGACTACTTCCCAATGTTGCTTGCTAGGATTAGACATATATTTGCTCATAACTCTTATTGCAAATGCAATGTCTGGTCTTGTAGATACCATAGCATACATCAAACTACCAACAGTAGATTGATAAGGAATTTTGGCCATTAATTCCTTTTCCTCATGTGATTTGGGGCTATATGCATCTTTTACTCTTATCACTAGTAATGCACATGCCAAGAATATGTTTGGCATCTTCCAAATCCTTCATATCGAATGTGTGACTCAAATTCTTTTTGAGAATTGACAAGTCAGAAGAGGACTTCCTAGCAATCAACATATCATCGACATAAAGTATCAAGCATATTAGGCTTCCATCTAAGCATCTCTTTCTGTGGAGACAATATCCTCATTGCTTTGAGAATAGCATTGAGAATAAAAGCATCAAACTTTTGGTACCATTGTCTAGGGGATTGTTTTGTCATGCTTTGTTCCTTTCTTCTTCCCTTTCCACTTGCTCTTGCTTACGAAGTTGGCTTGGGAGGTCTCCTCTCCATATTATTCCTTCTTCTTGCCTTTGAGTTTCTCATCCTTCTTCTTTGCATATAGAACACTAGTTGAATTATCATGATAGGACTTATCTTCCTTTATGCTATTTTTGGCCTCTTGGTTGAAGAGTTGTCCAAGAAAGATGTTGAAGTCTAGAGTTTGCACATCCTTGATGAGATCACGCCATGGTGAAGGATTGCCATTACTTATCACTTCGAATCCCATTGAGAATTTGCCTCATGATAGCTTCTTCTTCAATCAACTCTCCAATGGATGCTAGATGATGTGCAACCTCCTTGACCTTGGTAACAAACTCTGTGATGGTTTGTTTGGGTGTCTTCTTCATTTAGTTGAACTCATGCCAGAGATGACTCTTTCTTGCTTTGGGACTAGCATAAAAGAGAGTCTCTAGGGCATCCCAAGTCTCTTGAGATGTCTTGCATCCTCTAATATGTGGTAATAGAAAGCCAGAGATAGATTTTAGTATGTACGACCTTGCTTGAGCATTCCTTGCACACCAAAGTGTGAGCTTATCTGATTCCTCTTGTGTTAGACCTCCTTTGGATCTTGGAATAGGTATAGCTTCATCACCTGCTACAATTCCATAAAGATTTCTACCTTGCAAATAGGCCTCCATTCTCATTTTCCAAGATGCATAGTTGTGTTGATCAAGCTTCTCAATCATTGAGGGAAATCCATCACCCATCTTGATCTAGCTCTCATATCACTAAAAGAACTTGAAGAAGCTTGTAGGAGATAGAAAAGTGAGTTGCAAGGCGACGAAGTTTGGTCTAGCCAACTGCCACAATACCAACCTTTGAGCTTATGGAGACTCAAGTAGACCTTATAGGCATGCGATAAGTACAATAAAATGCACTATGTACTTTGGAGCATCAAGGAGAAAGAGTCGATACAAAACAGATAGGTTTGTGCATTGAGGAGCTCAAAAAACTTACTATCTTTGGAAGAGACAATGAACTTCAAATGTTCATAGCGACCAACTTGATTACAATTAGAAAAAATACTTTTATGGGAGTAATACACATAGGATTAAGTGTATATAATGCACAAGAGTATAAGTAATAAGCAAAACATGCTATTGGAATGAACCAGACACTCAACAGTGGTACCTCCTATTTTTCAGGAATATATAGAGGTTGAACCCGAGACAAAAAAACTGAAATTTCTCTCAATTTACAAAATCAAATGCTATGCAAATGTATAGGCATACACTAGACACTAATATCTTTCCAATGGGCCATGTCGCATCTAAGTTGGAGCTCTATAGAGAGAGCTACAGTGTTTGCAAGCTTACTATTGTTGAAGAAGATGATGTAGAAAATGAAGGAGCAAGACAATGATGGTCACAAGTGTATGTATATTGCTTCCATGTATTTTACAAGTAATTTGAAGTCCTTATATAGACTCTAGAAATGATCCATGACTTCTACAAGTGGATTTTGAATTCAAATGAAGGCAGTAAGATTTGTTGGAGAGAATCAATTCACTTTCCTACATTCTAGGGAAAGTGAAGATCTAGTTTGATCTACTTTTAGGTGATTGATTGCTTGATTTACTGCAACTCAACAACCACAAATTCATGTAATTTGGGCTCCCTCTTTCTCATTTTACATGTGTAAAAGCTCAAGGCTTTTAAAATGGTAAAAGATCCATGAAAAAGCTTTTAGAAAAATACAATAAGTGAGCATAAGTAAAAGAACTCTCCTACAGATATTCCTTCGACGTAATCCATGAGATAATTTTTTATGTAGATCAAATCCACCTCCAGCATAATATAAGCTTGATGTTCCAACATATCTATCCTTATGATCCAGACTCTCCTCCGCCTTCACCACCAGGACATAACAATATTGAAGATAAGAAGAAAGGACCTCCTATTCACTCTCCATTGAAGCATGTCTTGAAGAATAAGCAAAGAAGTTAAGGCTCTAAAAAGAAGAAAAATAAACACAAAGGTGAAGGCTCCAAAAATGTATAGAGTTTTGTATCTATCTTGATACTTAGCCCATTACTTTCAACATATGTTGGAAGATATTTATATGATTTTTGTTATAAATACAATTTTGTACACAAAATAACCTTCAGAGCATTGAATGTATTAGTTAATGATGCCATTCTAACTTTATCTAGAAGATATTTATTGTAACTCATTTTTCTACAAAGAAATGGATTCAACTTATTAATGTTGGTAGTAGTTTTTTTAAGATATAAATTGTGGTCTGCTTTTTTTCATGACAAACTAAAATAATAAGTTGTTTATCATTAAATTCTTAAACATTATGCTATATCATGATTTGATGATATCGAATTGAAAAATTGGGCTTGTGAAGGGAAATGGAGAAGATTGGAGGACACGACCAATTCAAGCGATTAGGGCACTCGAAAAACCTCCATTGCCCCTAGTCGCTTGAATCGGTCATATCCTCTAATCTTCTCCATATTATAATCCTTGATGCTCTTAAACTATGTTTATCACCCACACAAAAGGCACAATAGATTCAAGCGAGGAGAGCAATCTAGGAACTTCAAATGGCCCTTATCGCTTGAATCGGTTGTGCCCTTTCACACATCACCCATTAACATAGAAAAAGAAAGAAGACCAATTCAAGCGATAAGGGCCTTCGAGAACCTTCATTGCCTCTTATCTCTTGAATGGATCCTATCCTCCAAGCTTCCCCCCTTTGTAATATTCCTGCCTTATTACTCTATATAACTTTGAAGTAACATGGAGAAGTTCTTATCCTTACCTTGGCGGATATAATTTGTTTGGACAAGTAACATGGAGAACTTCTTATCCTTATCTTGAGAAATAGAAACCTTGCACGAAAATTACATGTTTCATACAATGATAAAAATATTTGCACAATAGAAACCTTACAAAAGTGACGATATAAGCCAAATCAATATAATGAGTTTACATAAAAAAAGAGATGTAACTTTGCACCAAAATTGCATGTTTGAGACAATGATAAACGTTTTTGCTCAATGGAGATATTCTTTAACCTATAAAAGTCTTTGCACAATAGAAACCTTAAAATAGTTGTAATATAAACCAAAAAAATGCCAATATGAATATGATGAGTTCACATAGAAAAGAGATGTATTCAGCAGAAGAAAAAGGGCAAGACTAGTTACATTCTTAAGGGTTGAAACTTGATCACCTTGGGTGGTAGACATGTTATGCAAGATAGTTTTTTCTCTGATCTAGTGTTTACCATTGCACCATCCATTGAGAATTTGAATTGTGGTGAAACCTCATCAGGGGACTCTAGGAGCTCCCTACCGTTTTTGAGTTTCCAATTTGTAGTGGTAATTATTTTCCTAGGTTGAAAATCTAGACGAATCAATAATTCTAACTCAAATTTTGGATAGCTCTCCTCTAAATCCAATGGTATCCAAAGTCCAAGATTTTTTTTTCACCTTTTGTAATCATATCCTAAAACAAGTTATTGTTGAGATATCTGATATGAAATTGAAAGAGAATTTGGACTAACTTGACATTTAATGATGTCTCCTAGCTTTTGATTTTCTTTGTTATCCCATTCCCTACCTAAAACATCATCAATCTTTGAAATTGAAACTCTCCTATTCAACCAGATTGTTTTTGTTTTCTGTGATAACATGTTTTTAAAACATGCTAGAAAAACATGAAGAGGAACAAACCATTGAATCTTTATCCTTCAAGAAATTCGGCTTGCTTACATTGCCCTTTGGACATCATCTTTGATTTTGCATAAAAAACTTAAAACTGTTGAATGATCAGGAACATCCCAATCTAATGAAGAGATGCAAGGAGCAAGAAAATGTCCATCCTTTCCATGATCACTCCTCCCTGATGGCAGCTGATAATATGCAAAATAGATAAATTATAGAATTCTATTGAGAAATTGAAGAGATTTGTTTGAATACAGAAGTTCTATATAATCCATATGAATTACTCTGAATGTTCCTGTTAAACATTCAACAAGTTGCGGCTCTAGAATATTGGAAGGAAAAATATGTATAGTACAAAAACATATATCTTTTACTACGAAAACAAATGAAATTGATAAAAGAGCATTGTTAAACTTCACTTACACTACGATAGGAGTTGCAAATGATTGTCTAACATGAGATCCTTAGTGTTGTACGCATTGAACTTTTGCAAACCAAAGGTCTCCCTTCAATTTGAAACTAAGAATACGACCTTTCCAATGGTTTTTTGTGGTCTCTTTTAGGATGCTTGACTTTATGGGCACCTCTACAACTAGGAATCATAGTCACCCAATCATTAAGCTTCACAGAAAGAGGTTTCCATAAAGAATCTTCTCTTCTCTTGTAAAACTTGCATGAGGTTACACGATTGGAAGGACGAAGAGAAGTAGAAACCATTCGAACACTCAAAGAAATAGTAGAGAACACTCAAAGTGGGAAACCAAGATTCACAAACTTTGTGAGTACTTATAGACAAAAAAACTTTGTACACGTGGAAGAAAAACACAATCTTTTGATTTAATGTATCAACTGTGACCGAAATATAAGTGAATTTTGTGAACCCAAAAATATTTTGTATCTTCAAAAATCATTTCTCTAATGGAAATTTAAGGATTTGCATCGTGTGGTGTGCAAAAAATATCTTCTTTTGTATGAAATCAAAAAATTATACATTGATTACAAGAAACTCTATCACTTAAGCAACACTTTTAAGCATATGTTCTTAAAAAAAGCATTTCTTCATATGATTTAAAGAGACAAGAATGTTATATTCTTGTACACATGGAAAGACTATATTTGTCAATTTTGATAATCCGTCATTACCAAACGACCCTTTTTTGGGCGTTTTTTGCCCTAACGGATAGATAGATAATAGATAGATACATAGATAGATAGATAGATAGATAGATAGATAGATAGATAGATAGATAGATAGATAGATAGATAGATAGATAGATAGATAGATAGATAGATAGATAGATAGATAGATAGATAGATAGATAGATAGATAGATACATACATACATACATACATACATACATAGATACATAGATGGATGGATAGATGGATAGATAGGTATATAGATAGATAGATACAAAGATACAAATAGAGAGAGAGAGAGAGAAACATTAGTTGTACTAGTACACCATGAGAGTTAGAGAGAGAGGGAACATTTTTCTTTCTCTTGTGTGTAGTTTTTATGAGATCGTGGTAAATAGAAAGGATGAAGTGAATGATCACATGCTATGATGACATACTTCATCAATTTTGACTATGAACACACAAATAGGACTCTAGTTTACATTGATTTGGATTATTGCATTTGCACTATGGACTACTTAGATCACTCTTACTAGGTTCTCTCCAAACTAGAGGCCTTCTGAGAGCTTCCAAGAGATTCATCATTCAACTTTATCAGCTTGTCTATATGAAACATGCTACAAAGATATCATTTGATATTTGTATGGTGATTTACAATGAGGAGATGTGGCCTAGATTCATTTGTACATGAATATAGTTTTGTTCTGAAAAAATAAATTAAGTTAGTCATTCATTTATTTTGATTAAAAGGCCTTTCCATTTGGTATTTAGGAGGTAAAATTTTGGATTATCACTTACAAAATGTATTCAACTTCAAAATATTTTAGATTATAATTGAAATAAATTAAATTTGACTTCTTCGAGGCATTGAATCTTGAAGAATAATCTATATGAATGTATGATTATGTACATGACAATTAGTATGTGGACCCAAGAGCCTTTTTGTTCTCAAATAGTAAGGAAACTTGACTTGCTTTTATTGACGAACTTTATGTGATTAAATCTCAAGCTTCATGTACCACTCCTATAGAATTCTGTCAAAACTATCCCGGATCCTCTTTTTAGGATCTACATGTAAATGCTTACGTTATATACAATCATGGAACCACAAAGCACTTATGAGAACCTCCAATCCAAGATTTCCTTATTCTTTGAAGTAAAGATGCTTCATTACTTGATTCGAAAGATTAATCTTTAGCAGCCATTATGCATGCCTTATGCATGTATACCTATGACACTATTGAACCCAATATGAATTTTTTGGGGATTTTTCAACTTGAGATTTAAAGAAAAAATTATATCGATTTTTTATTGAATTTGACTTGATTCTTAACATTGTCCTTGACATTGAACGTCATCAAGATTTTATCAATAGTTCTAAGACGATTGAGGGTATTGGTCAGGCTCTAGAAAGTACGTTGGGGGAGGACCTACATGCACATACCATCAGCATGCCACTTGAGCTTATGTCCTTTTTGCATAATCTCGTTGTAAATATAGACCACATAGTGTAAGCCTTTGGTTGCCGAAAAGCAAATCATCTTATAATTTTATGACGTCAGGAATGACTTCTATCATGTGCCTAGATCTTTGAATCTTGATGCATTTCTAAGCATACTCATGACTAGAATTAAACGAAGAATTCTCACTCTTGAAGAGCAATTAATCTGATCAGATGAATGTAGAAGTTTTTTAAGAGAGTATTACCTTGAGGACTTTTCCAATCCTACACAGTGCTCATTTAGATTATAAATTGAGTGGATACTCCAAACTAAGGCATAGTGTCAATTAAAAAAAACTTTTTTATGAGAATTCAAGGACAGATTCAATGAATTGAGTAAGTCTAGTTAGGATAGATTTATACACAAAAAAGTGAATTATTTGTGCAAAGTGTAGACTCTGGATTGGGCCTTGAGGTAAGGCATATACTAAAAGAATTGAAATATCCCATAGGCTTGATAAATGGATGGAATAGGGTGTGCAAAGTGGTTCTTATGCTCTTGAAATGTAAGATATGGAAAAATAGATTTACATGGTTTGGGTTGAGGATGCCAAAATGCCGAATGAGAGGCATAGCCTTCAGATTTTACCTATACCCTTCCGCAAATAGAGTCCAAAATTGATATAAGATGAGAGATGAGAAATGTAGAAACTTCTACAAATATGGATGAGATCATACAAGGAATTAGAGACATTATTGGTAGAGAAATTAAATCCATCAAGATACAAAAAACAAAGGAGATGAGAATTTACGAAATGATTCATTTGTTGTGTCAATTTTGATTATTTTAACAAACATTGTGATTCACTTCAAGAAGTCCAAGAATCTAGTAGAATAAAATGAAGGAATACATCCACATAATGGTTAAAAAATCCATATAATCTATGACTCTACATCTAAATCATTGAAGAAATTATATGGAGATGATAATTGAACCATTAATGAAAATTTGAGATTGCGGTCAGAATTTACACTTCCATTCGACATATATGTGAATGTTTCTAGCATGAAAAATCATGTTTTTGAGTATCGAATGATTTACTGTATATATGAGAGGTATGCTACAAATATTCATATTCATAAAGTGGATCTTAAGCAAGAAACTACTTGAGAATTAGTTGTTTTTATCACTTAATCTACCTAAAATGATTTTTTTATTACAATGGAAAACTAATGAACCATATTATGAATATGATCATGATTTTGACGATGATACATCAAATATGAATTGGAGTAATGGAAAGAAAGTATCTCAAATCTGTGAAAGTAAATATGATACATATGATGTTTGGGGCCATGAACATTTTTAAACGTCAAAGATTTTGAGGACAATGAAGACTTGTTTGATAAACTTCAATGACTTAAGCTTGAGTTAGATTGATTGGCTTACTTTTCATCATGAATATTACGATCCTTGTTGGATTTTAAATTTGAGGAAAGTTGTAAAATCTTGGAGACGATTTTGAAGCTATGGACAATATGAATAGAGAACAATCTTAGGCATGAGGTTCCACTTTCGCTTTAGTTTTGCTTGATTTATTCATAAGTGTGAGATTTTTTTAGGTTAATATAAACTACGAAAAATACCATATGTTTTAGATTTATATGGTCATGAAGATTTCCGTGAAATTATAATCATTTGCTTGGCCAAATAGATTGATATCCTTTTGACTGAGTTGTAATATGACTCCCATATCCTACCTAAGCATATGTTTTAGATCATAAAAGTCAATAGAGATAAATGTCTATAGAACAAAAGCGAAACAAAGAAAATTCAGCATGAAAGTGATATATAAACAAAACCATGAAGAGCAAGGAAGATCAAAGCATCCAGATTTTCAAAGACTCAACTAACTACAAAACTCAACCTCTACAAAGATGATGAGGTGAATGCAACATCAAATTGAAGTTCTAGCTAAGTCTGAATAGGTGGAGGTATGCTTGAATGGATTGTTAAGAGTTTTTAGGAACTTGCTTATGTGGCTTTGATTGAAGCCATATTGAAATTGAAAGAGCAGACCAAATAAAAAATCGAGGAGATTATTGTTCTTTATAAAAACATGATGGAACTCGAAAAGATTTTATTTGTATCAACATTTTGGTTTACGTTAATTCTTCATGACACGTATAGGTCGAACTCATTTTCATGATTGATTTTCTATGTGTTTGAGATCATTTGAAAAAACTGAAAAGAAGCTTTGACTGATTGTGTATGACATGGTACTTGTGTGTGTGTGTGTGTGCGTGCGTTTCGTGTTATTGAAAAAATTAGCCTATCGAGAGGATGGGCATGTCTGAAGGGGTTCCATATTGTAGAGATTCATGGTTCTTCTATGTTAAGAAGCTAAAACAATTTTTTTCCATGGCGCTAACTTAGTTAAACTAACGTAATTAGCTCTAACCTTAAAATTCACTATAACTAACTAGAGCTATGGTGCAATTATATATATATATATATATATATATATATATATATATATATATATATATATATATATATATATATATATATATATATATATATATATATATATATATATATATATCATAATGTGTGTGTGTGCGTTTTCATAGACGAGTGAGCTGATATCTGTGTTTGCGTTGTGAGGTGGGCAATCTCTATCTTAGCTTCTATATGTTTGTGTCTTTCTATCTGATAGGTATAAGGCATTCACAGAGATGAATATCATATTTGAATCAACTTCCCTCTGCTTGTGCCTCAAATACGAAGGTCTCTATGTGTGCATGGAATGTGTATATGTGCGCATGTTTTTCTATATGTATGACATTGCATGTGTATGATTGTATGTCTATATGAGGTGGACCTGTGTGCACAGGCATTGGTGAATGAGGTGTGTGTTTATGCTTGATTATGTATGATTGCATGTGTATGATTTTTCTATATGTATGATTGCATGTGTATGATTGTATGTCTATATGAGGTGGACCTGTGTGCACAGGCATTGGTGAATGATGTGTGTGTTTATGCTTGAGTATGCATGAGACTCTATGTGTGAGAGAGATCGTATGTAAGCGATGTGCGTGAGTCTGTGGTTTGAGTGTGTTGAGGTGTGATTGTGTATAGAAGTACGTGTGGATGCTAGTTTACGAGCAAGAGAAGGAGAATGTGGGCTACACGTGTATTCTTGAGACAAAGAGACTAAAAAATACCTAGCTAACTTGCGATGCTGTGAGAGAGAGAGAGAGGGTGGATTTCTCTTTCTCTAGTATGTTTGTTTGATGAATTTCAAGTAGATAAATGTGAGGAATCTATTTGTGAGATGCTACGCATGAGAGAAAGAGGATGAGAATAGGAGACATCATCCACCTAACTAGTTTTTCCTATACTCACACAAATAGATCGAGCGCTGACATTACTGTTACTAGGTTTCTCCAAAATAGAGGCCTTGTGAGATCTTCTCAAAATATTGATCATACAATTTGATCACCTCATAGATATCAACCATGCTACAAAATATTATAATTGATATCCCTTCGTGATTCCAAACCAGAAGATATGCATGTAAATTGGGCTAAATTTTATCTTCATAGGACTAAAGCATTGGTCTAAGCAGTGAGTTGACTTAGTTTTCTTTCTATATTGATTAAAAAAGTTTTTTCTTTGTTTTTTGTCTTTGCGAGGATGAATTTAGGACTATCAGTTCTAAATTTTATTCTACTTTAGAACTTTGAGATTATATCCGAAAATAAATTGAAGTTGAGCTGTTTGATGCATTGAATGTTGAATAATGATCTATATGAACGTATGAGTGTGCATACAGAAATAAGTGTGTAGACCAAGAAGCCTCTGCTTTCTCAACAGTAAGAAAACTTGACTCACTATGACCGACACAAATTCCTTCACTGACTCTAAAGCTTCGAATAGCAGTCTTTGAGAATTTTGCCAAAAGACTCCTAAACCTCCATGTTCATATGCTTACATTACTTAGAATAGTGAAACAACAAAACCTTGAAGTGTGTATTCGCTCATAGATATATGGGTAAACATGAGGAAGAAGTATGCTAATCGTGTTGTGATATGGCTTTATATACATGTTTACATGTGGAAATGAGTAATGTAGCTATCTAATTGTGTAGACGTAAAATATAAGGTACGGAGGAGAGGACATGTGAAAGAGCACTATGTTTATGTGTGTGTCCAAAAGTTTGTGAGAGAGTGAGCATTAAGTAAACACATGTATTTGTCTGTAATCATGTGTCTATGAATGTGTGTATAGGCATGTGTGATATGTGTATCTGTATAGGTGTGTTTGTGTCATATGTGTATAGGTGTGTTTGTGTGTGTATGTGTATGCGCTTTTGTAAAATTGCATGTATGTATGTGCTTAGATGTATGCTTTTATGAGAATTAGTATGTGCATTTAAGTGTGTGTGTGTAAGCGGTTATGCACATGCATACGTTTGGATATGGGTATAGGAAGTCTTAAACTTGTGTTTGTAATGTATATGTATGTTCGAATGTGTAGTATGTGCGATTATTTATGTATGCATAATTTTATATATGCGTCAAATATATGTGTGTGAGTATACATGTTCATGACCTCACATGATTGTGTACATGTGTAACGACCAGCGTGCATCATGTGAGTTTCGTGGCTTATACATGGGCTAGTATGTGTGATCACGTGTAAATGTGACTGCACATCCATGTAATGCGTGTACATGGATGCATATGAACGTGTGTTTGTATGTGTATTTTTGTATGCTTGTGTGTATATATGGACTTGAATTAATTGTGTATTCATATGTGTGTGAAAACACTTTATATATGTGCGTGCATGTGGTATATGAATGCGCGAATACATGAACGTGAATCAAAAGGAGGAATTTTGATATGGATGAAAGGGAATGTATGACGCGGATTCATAGCATGAGGAGGGGGAAAGGAGGCCGTGTGCGAAAGACAGGTGGAGGGGAAAAGGATACATGTATATATGAAAGACGGGATTCAAATAGTTTGTTCTTCTAGGAGAAGTTTTGTCGTTTGCTCTCGTTTTGCTTGTTTTGGTTGTGCATAAAAGAGGTTTTTGCTTTTCATATCCGAAAAAGAAGGAGCATGAAGGAAAAACTGTCAACGTGTCGAACATAGAGGCAAAATGCATGTATAGGATGGCAAGTTAAAAGAAAGAAAACTATCATCTAGTAACGAAGTTTTTTTTAAAGAGTATAATGAATTGGAAACACACTAGCACAGCTGATATCGTAACCCAATTTTGTAAGGTAGAGGCACTATCTTTGAGAAATTCGTAGATATGTCTAGCCAAGATTTGAACTTAGGACTTTTTCTCGGAGCCTCAAGGCGTATTGCTAAGCCACAGGTAGAAGGTAGAAGGTAGAAGGTAAAGGTCGCAATAATGGCAGCAGCAGTTTGGATGGATGCAGAAAGCTACACAGACTTTAACAATGTTTTGATATGGCAAGCTCTTACCTTTCGAAAACATCATCAAGGGACACCTATCGGAAGGACCATTACATCTGTCTAACACTATGTCAGAAACAACGCAGTTCTATGGTTTTTTTTTTTTTTTTTTTTAAGGAGGTTCGGTCGAGGCCTACTCTCCTGGACTTTAACTTTGAAATTGCAACTGTACAAAGAAGGGCATAGTACCCATGGGACCCCCCTTATCCCACAAGAGCAGGGATTTACAAGAATAGGTTGAACAGCAGTCACAACTACCGCGAGGATGGTCAAACGGTGACCAACAGCCACATACAACAGCTTCTGGGATTCATATGTCCCTACATGTTGCTGCCAGGGGTTGAACCCTTGCCCCCACCTCAAGAGGCGAGAGGCCCAACCACCAGGCCAGCGAACCAGGACGGCAGTTCTATGGTTGCCACCATGCCTTCACTTCTTTTAAAAGCTTGCATTTACTCATGGCTTTTTTTACTGACAGATTATTGAGCTTCGCGATGGGGGTTCTTTTTTCCAAGGCATCGTCTGCAGCATTTGCGAGGTGTGGTGGCTCCTCTGGGTCGCGACTCGCGACGGTGGCTTAGGTTCATTCGGCCGCTGGCTTTTTTGGTGCAACAACTCTTGTAAAAGAAAGATAAGAATTTTTGAGGTGACCATCGCTGCTTCTCGATGGGTCCTTTCTTTTTTTAATAAAAGGAAGTTCGGCCTTTTCTCGATGGGTCCTTCGGGGGCAGCTTCTTCGTGGCCTTATGAGAAGCGTCCTTCGCGCTTTTTGGCGCGCTTCTTGGGAGGATCAAAGGCGTTTTTAACTTTTTATAAAAGGGGTAGAAAAGAAAAAAAAAAGATAGAGAAACAAAAAGAAAAAAAAAGAGCAAGAAAAAAAACGAAAAAATTTAAAAAAAAAAGAAAAAAGAAAAAAAAGGAAGAAAAGTAGAGAGCTCTCTTTTTAAGTGGGTGGTAAGGTGGCTATTCTAGGGGGCAGACGTTCGGTTAGAGGGGGTCCTTCTATATCTTCGTAGCGTGTTTTCGAAATTTAGGGGTGATTCTTTTTTTGTCTGAAGTTGTTAAGGTGGTGTGCTTTTTTGTGTGCTCCGTGCTCTTCCCAGATTTATCTCTTCGGCATGCTTTTTGGGGTCCTTATCATGGCTTTGGCGGCCCCTCCCTTGTGAGAAGCAACTTGGCCTCGCCCCCGGGAGAGATCGATAACTTGGCCCCTATTTTGGAGGGGGGATCTTGTGTCGCTCATGGGGCCTCTGAGGGTGATGAGCCTCCCTTGGTCTCTCTCAGTAGAGCCGCAATTCTATCAATGCAAGAAGAGCTCAAGAAAGTTTGTCTCGTCAGACAAGTGTTTGGCCCTAGGCCTCTGCTCCAAACTATGCGCCAGTGGCTTCGCAAAGAGTGGTTCCCCCGTGGGTTGATTGTATGTAAGTGTTAGTTCTTACCAGCTAGCCATTTGTTGCTAATCTTTGAGAATGAAGATATGGTGTTTCAAGCCCTCAATTTCGGAACTTGGCAACTCGGGAGGCCAATCCGGTGCTTGTTCACATGGTCCCCCGATTTTATTCCCGACAAATCCAAATCTCTCTGGTACCCTCTCTGGGTCGAGCTCACTAACCTGCCATACTTCTTGTACAACTTCGTGTGGAACATTGTATCTCCTATCGGCAAGCCATTGGCTTCACGCTAGGATGTTGGTCGTCTCATTTATGAAGGTGTGAGACATTCGTTCAATGCACAGTGGCACCCTCAAATCAATGTCGAGGCTGACCTCAACTTGCCACTTCCATCAAAGATCAAAGTGGGCTTGGGCGAAGGGGATGTCTCGGAGCAAGTCATTAATTACAAAAACCTACATAACGTGTGCTTTTGTTGTGGCCAACAAGGCCACACGATCAAAGATTGCCCACTAAGAAAAAATACAAGCAAAAACAAGAATCCTCCAGAAATGCTCAAGACAACAAAGAGACATTGTACCACCCGACGAACGAAGAGGAAGTTAAGGGCCCCCTTTACCTAGAAGCCAATTCAGACGGGTTCACGGAAGTCAGAAGAAGAAGGAAAATAAACCCTAGGGTGATATCTGAGCAAAATTGCATGTCACATACCCCCCCAAACAACTTGTATTGCAACCTAGAAAAGGAGATTAATGAGCTTGATTACCCAGGTAGGAACCAGTTTGAGGTGGACACTAGGGACAAAGTCCTAGAGATTCCTGACAATAAAGAAACCTACCACGAGGGTTACACTATAAGCAAAGAAGACGGCTTTACCACTAGCAATGAAGATAACATGGATAGTGAAAGTTCCATCATTGGATCGATTATTCCAGAAACGGTTTCCTGCTCATTCCAATAGGAGGCATCCCGTAAGGGGAAACAACCTATTGAGCTACCCTGGAAAAGCCCCCACAAGAACAAATTGCTAAGTCGGGACCCCCTCCCAGCGGAAAAGAAAGATGAATCCAAGAACAGAAAGGATAAGGCCCCCTCCCACAAAGAGGGTAACTTACAACAATGATCATCATCTCGTTAAATGCTAGAGGGCTAACCAAACCCTCAAGAGCGACCATCATTGGTCAATGGCTTCACGATATTAGCCTAAACCTAGAATTTATCTATATTCAAGAGACCAAAATTGATGGAGCAGACCTCTAGAGACGTCTTAGACACGTCTCCTTGACCCATGTTTGGATTTCGACATCACAACCACGGGGATCCGATGGGACAGTAATCAGTTTTAATAAACTCTAGTTTGAAAAGCTTGAGAACTCCATTGAAGATGAGAGCCATCGATGGATTGCCATTTCCTTTGGTGCCCCGCTTCTATGTATGCCCCTAACAGGGAGATGGAGAGACTAAACAATTGGGCTTCCTTGGACTTGCTCCCCCACAATGTGCTAATTTGTGGTGACTTCAATATGGTCGAGGACCCTGCGGACAGATTGAATGACAAGGGCCGGGTCATCGATAGTCGAGAGAAAGAAATGTGGGACAAAACCAAACTGCTCTTGGATTTGTTCGAATTCAAAGATTAGAATGGCTTTTCATGTTCAAATCTCCAAGCGGGTGAGGACCTGAGGAAAGCCAGACTAGATAGATGCTACATTGCTCAAAACATTATACACCAGTGGGGCCGTCCTTCCCTCTCGCAATGCACTGACCTTGCCATCTCTGATCACTACCCGATCTCTATCGCTTTTCAACCTCTCACCAAATTCCATAAGGCTCCTTGATTCCACGCCTGCACGACCTCCTTCTCTCTCCCCCTAAGTCCATCAAGAAATTACTGATGTGTGGAAGGAGGTGTTCGGCTTCGGCTCATCCCTAGCCAAGTGTTGGAGAAGAGTGGTCGAAAAGTCGCGGTAAATCATGATAAGAACCAGGAAGATGCTCGAGTCTATTTGGTGGGCATGTAGAGAAGCTCTGTATCATAGACTCTCGAGACTTGAGGAGGAAGTGAACAAAGGAAAAGCTCAATCCCAAAAAGGTCTACGAAAAATCAGAGCACTACTAAGATACGAGGAAGAAATACAAAAGAAAAATTTGCAAATTTTCTTTAACGAGTGGTGGGCTCGCAAATCAGACAAACCCACCAAAGAGATGTGTTGCATCCTTAAAAGGAAACAAAATAGAGAATCAATCCCCCTATTGCTTGACTCAAATGGCGATGTATGCAATACGAAAAAAGACAATTTCGAGGTCATTGAAGGGCACTGTACGAGACTTCTGGGGATGTCGACCCCCCTCTTCCAACACAGACAGGCCTGCATGGCAGCCATATCTAGGGTATCCTCTTATAGGATCCCACACATCCTTCGTCCCGTGGTTGATGCCCTTATCTTTGAAGAAGAAATCATAGAAGTCATTGATGCACTCCCCTATGGTAAAAGCCTGGGACTGGATGGGCTCACTAATGAGTTCTTTAAGTCCTTCAAGTTGGTGGTGGCCACCCCTCTTCGTCTGGTCTGGCAAGAGGCACTCGAGTTTGGCACGCTTCCGACTTCTCTCAACAATGGAATCATCAAGTTAATACACAAAAAAGGGGAAAAACAAAATTGAGAACTGGCATCCGATTATGATGCTCCAAATGGGATATAAGATCATTGCCAAATTCATAGCCAACAGAATTTCCAGCCATCTGAGAGTGTGGTTAAGCAAGGACCAAAAAGGTTTCATTAAAGGCAGGTCAATTTTGGAAGCCATTATAGACATCTGGGAAGGTCTGCACTCTGCAAATGAGTCAAGATAAGATGTGGTCTTCCTCAATATCGACTTTGACAAAGCCTACAATAGGCAGGAATGGGACTATATCCTGCAGTCGCTTAAAGATCTGGGATGCAGTAAAAAATTCACCAAGATGATCTTGACCCTTCTGAGAAACACGTTGACTCAAATTAATGTTAATGGCCAACTTTCGAATGTGATCAAACAAAGAAGATCAATTAGAAAAGGATGCATGTTGGCTCCCCTTCTCTTTGCCATTGCCACGGAAGGGCTTAGCCCGCTTGTGGAACAACAGGTGGAAGCGGGTAATATCAAAGGCCTCCGATTGCCTCATGACCATGGCCAGTTCACCATGAGACTTTTTGCTAATGATATGAATGCATTTGTCTACAACGATAGTACCAGCTTGAAGACATTTTGGAGGTGCTAGGATACTTTTTACGAAGCCTCTGGACCCAAAATCAACCACTCTAAGACTGCTTTCAGAGCTATTGTCGGGATCCAGCTTGACCTTCTCATTGATCATGGCTGTCAAGACATTTTGCAGGGCCAAATTTTTTGGCTCCTTGGGATCTCCTTGGGCTTTGGTATCGTGATGGAGCAACGGTGGAACTGGGTACTGGCCAGACTTGAACACAAGCTAAACTACTGGAGAGGTATGCAAATCAACCTCTATGGGCATGCGATGGTTATCAACACGTTCCTCATATCGTCGACCATTTGCTTCCTCTCTTGTTGGAGACGGAAAGAGCAAAAGTTGTCCAAACTAGAAAGAACTTGCAGAAACTTCCTTTGGATGGGTGACCACAATAGGTGGGGGGTGCCTAAATCAAGTGGTCCATCTGCACCAGCCAAAGAGATAGTGGGGGCCTAGGCATTCTGGACATTCGGTGCATGGCTAACAAACTTGCAGCAAAATGGATGATTAAGGCATGGTGCAATGTGGATGCCTCATGGGCTAGGTTAATCTTCAGAAACAAGAATGATTTGGCTTTCATGGGATTCCCAAATTGCAAGAATCTTGACATTCTAACCCTTTTGTTTTCCCCGACCTCTGTCTTCCCAAAAGGCTTGAATCTTGTGTGCTCCCTGTGGAAGAGTTGGAATAATGTCAAAAGCTTCACAAGAATAAGTGAAGATTGGAATTGGGCGGCCAATATCTGATAAAACGACTCTATCTGGTTTCTGATCCATGGAATCCGGATCGTGGAATCTTGGAACATTCAAAATGCGAAGAGGCTATGGAACAAAGGCTTCAAAAAATGGAAACATCTTTGGAAACAAGACACCAACGAGTGGATCAATTTTGAGGATATTAACCCTAGCGTCAACATTTCCTTTGAAGAATGGAATACTTTGCAAAGCAGATGTCTCACCTAGGACCACTCTAAATTTTGCCTTCTCATGGGTCACAACACGCCAAGCCCACTTGGTCTAAGGTGGCACAATGGTAATTGCCTAACATAAATCCCAAATATCAAAGAAACCATTGATTATGAGGTTAACCTCAACAAGAAGTGGTGCTTGTTGTGGACACAGTTGCGATGGGACATGAAGTTCATGGCTATCTGGCACCCCCTCATAGAAGTCAAAAAGTATGTCCTCTTATGGCAAATTCTTCATCGTGGAATCTGGACCAACCTTAAGGCTAGCAAAATTTGTGGGATGCCTCCCTGGTGCAAATGTTGCTACTAGTCCATCGAAGATGTTTCTCATATCTTCTTTACTTGTCCCAACTCCTACAGGCTCTGGAAGATTGTGGAAAAGAAAATTAGACTTAGAAACATATCAGTTGGAAACAAGCTCTACTAGGAGAAGCGATCAGCTGCTCAGTGACTCTCTAGAACGCCATCAGAGAGTAGGTCCTATGGAAGATCTGGGGGAAAGATGTGCTTTTAACTTTGGTGACTCCCCCAAAGAATGGTCGATTGAGAAATCGATGTTCCTCCTCGGCAAAAGAATTGCTAACTGTAAGAAACCCTCCCTTCACGCATCATCAAGTACTCCTTTTGATTAATAGCAAGCTTAAACCTAGGTGGGCCCTGCATGAGGTGTTGAGATATCAAGCTCAACATGTGATGATCCAGGATGACACGTACCAGTTTTTCGTTTCTCTGACATGTATAGTGGTCCTACCGGTATATGTCAGGGATACTTCATTGAGCTTTATTAGATTTATCTACCGAGAGTAATGGCACATTTGTTCCTTGCCAGCTCACTCATTCGCGAACATTAGGTTTTTCCTTATGTACTGATCTTTATATATTGCACTTGTTGTATTCTTGTTTTTTAGGTCATTCTTGTAAATTCCTTTTTATGTAATAGAAGAAGAAGAAGAAGGTCATTCTTCCTTGCCTCAATCTGTGTGTGTGCTTCTCCTTGAGAGTGAGAGTGTGTGTGTGAGCTCTCTTCCTTATCTCCTTCCTCATGACATGGTATCAGAGCGAGCATGGCTATAGAGAGCTTGTGGAGAAGGGGATAGTGAAGAGTACGTGGCAAGGCATGGAGAAAACGCCATTCACAAACGACCTCCGTCATATCCAAGTTTCAGAGCCATCTCCATCTCCGTTTCGAGCCCGTAAGGTAGGGCCCGTAGAAAAACCAGGTCAGTTTCAGAAACTGTAACTTGTGTTGTGTTCGGCAAGACTCATATATTCTAGATCCAGAATTTCAAGTGATTCTATGTACTGTTGATACACAAAAACTGTGCTTTTCTGAGATCGAATTGTCACGTCATAGTGCGACAGTGTTCAAGCAGAAGTGATGCTTGTAGTGTTTTGCAGTGTCGTGAATTGCTACAAAAATGGCAAACGGAGATGGAATGAGTCAGCTTATGAGCAATAAGCTGGACAAGAACAACTTTCATGCTTGGAGATTCAAAGTGATGAATTTCGTTATGGAAAAAGGCTACGAGAAGTACATCGAAGGAGAGAATGAAAATGCTCCGCAGTTACGAGAAAGGAATCGGACTACAGATCAGTTAAGAGCATATGAGGAATGGAATCAAGGAGCATGAAAGGTAATGTACTGGCTATCTGTTAGCATAAAGGATAGCATGATTGGACACATACAAGATGCCAAGACTCCAAAAGAGGCTTGGAACAATTTGGTCACATTGTATGAGACCAATACAAAGGCTGCAATTTCAAGAACGAGCTACATACATTGGAGAAGAAGAGCATGTCAGTAAGTGACTACACCTTGAAAATCAAAAGCATATGTGAGTCACTTGCATCTATTGGCGTGAATGTAGATGATGATGACAAGGTGGACGTGTGTCTTCGTGGTTTAGGAGCTGCATATAAGCAGTTCAGAACTTCTATAAGACCGGGGAAAATTTTTTGAATTTTGTTGATCTGGTATCTATGCTGATTATTGAAGAAAAGAATCTTGGTGAGGATTCAAACTCCCAAGAAAAATCTAGTTCTGAGCAGGTATTCTACTTTGTTAGAGGAAAAGGCAGAGGTAGAGGTTTTGGAAGTGGAAGAGGAAATAGTAACCAAGACCAAAGTCAACAATAGAATCATGCAAGAGGAAGAGGACAGTTTCAAGGCAGGGGGAGCCAAAGAGGCTACATAAATTTCCATAGAAATGATTCAGGTAATGACAATAAAGGATGCTAGAATTGTCATAAACCTAGACACTTTGAACGTGATTGCAGGTTGAAGAATCAAAATAACAGAAGGCAGCAGAATAACTATGCATCCACAAGTGCAGATGATTCTGAGAAGTTGTTCATGGTTCAACATCACATGATGAATACGATGTATGCTAGTGTTTCAAAATCAAATGATAATGTCTTGTATGTTGATTCAGGTGCTTCCAATGACATGACCAGTCATGCGGAATGGTTTAGTACTTTGTAGAAATTGGAAGTTCCTGGATATGTTGAAACAAATGATGACACATCACATCCTATTGAGCATACAGGAAACATAGCACTATCGATGGAGGATGGAAAGGTAAAACATCTTGCTGATGTGCTGCATGTTCCAAATATAAGAAAGAATCTGGTTTCTGTTGGACAAATGGTTGACCAAGGATTACAAGTCAGGTTCAATGCTGATGGATTATAGGTAGAAGAGTACAAGCAGGATGGACGATTGGTTGCCAAAGGAAACTAAGTGGGTAGGATGTTCACCTTAAATGTGAAGATTCCTGAAATGAATGAAGCCATGTTTGCAAAAGGTGCAGGAGTTATTGCAGATATAGAGATGTGGCACAAACGGATTTGACATGCAAACTTGCAAAGGCTGAAATTGATGCAATCAAAGGAGATTGTCCATGGAGTACCAAATTTCAAAGTTGCATAAATGCAAAAGGTATGTGCAGCATGTCAATTTGGTAAACAGTCAAGAGCATCATTTCCACATGACAAGCATGTTAGTGAGAATGTACTAGAAGTAGTACATATAGATATTTGGGGTCCTGCAAAGACCACATCTATGGGCGGTTGCAGCTTTTATGTTACTTTCATTGATGACCATACATGCAAAGTATGGGTATATTTCATGAAAGAGAAGAGTGAGGTCTTCACTCACTTCCAGAGTTTTAAAGCTATGGTGGAAAAGCAGACAGGGAAGTACATTCAAACATTAAGATCTGATGGAGGAGGTGAATACATGTCAAATGAGTTCAGCAGTTTTCTAAAAAATCATGGAATTCCGCATCAGTTTTCATGCAGGTACACACCACAACAGAATGGCATTGTTGAACACAAAAAAAAACATATTGCAGAAATAGCAAGAGCCTTGATGGATGAGAAGAATATGCCTCATTGTTATTGAGCAGAAGTTGTGCATACTGTTGTATACATCATGAAGAGAACTCCGACTGCTACTGTACATCAACTCACACCTGAAGAGAAGTTTACAGGTAAAAAGCCAAACTTATCACATCTAAAAGTTTTTTGTTTTATTGCATATGTACATGTCCCAGATGAATTGAGGATGAAGATTGATTCAAAAGCATAAAAGTGTGTCTTCATTGGATACTCCCTTGAGCAAAAGGGATATAAATGTTTATAACCCACTCACATGATAGGTAAAGGTGAGTAGAGATGTGGTATTTGATGAAATGTCAAGCTTCTATGCAGATGCCAAAGAAGGACTGAATCTTGAACCAAATGACAAAGAAAATGTTGAAAAATCAAGTGCAGAATCTATAGTTTTGAGTGGACTGAATGCATCACCAAGCAATAGTTCCAACTCAAATCCATGGAGTGGAAGATTGCGTGGAAATTTCAGTCCAGCAAATTCATCAAATACATCCAAGAAAGGTAAAGAAAAGCTTTTTGCAGGTCATAAAACATGTGCAGGCTTTGAAGGCATTGATGGAGATTCAAGCGGCTCAAAAAAGAGTCTTGATGAGGAACTTGGATTGCCCTCTGTGAAGACTCCAGGAGTAAGAAGGGCACATGCAAATTATACAAGGAGAAGTGACCTAGGACCAAGAAGATCTGGGAGGATGCGGAATTCAGTGCAACGATTGACGTATGACAGTTATATGGCTCATCATTGTGCCTACATGACAAAGGTAATACAAGATGCTGAACCTTCTTGCTTTGAAGATGCAATTGGAATTGCAGATTGGGAAAAAGCTATGGAAGAGGAGATGGCTGAACTTTATGGAAATGATACATGGAAGCTTGTTCCATTGCCGCAAGGAAAGAAACCCATAGGCTGCAAATGGGTTTACAAGGTAAAGCATAATGCTGATGGTAGCATAAGCAGGTATAAAGCACAATTGGTAGCTAAAGGATATGCACAGACATATGGCATTGATTATGAGGAAACATTCAGCCCTGTAGCCAAAATGTCTACTGTCTGAACACTTGTTGCATTAGCTATAGCAAAATGATGGACTTTGCAATAGATGGATGTGAAGAATGCTTTCCTACATAGTGAGTTACAGGAATAAGTATATATGGACCAGCCACAAGGATATGAAGATTCAAAGTACCCAGAATATGTTTGCAGGTTGCAAAAGGCTTTGTATGGGCTGAAGCAAGCCCCTCGTGCATGGCATGCAAGGATTGCTCATTACTTAACCAGCATTGGGTTTTCTATGTGTGATGCAGATCACTCACTATATGCAAGGAAGGCTAATGAAGGCATGACTATTGTGGCTATTTATGTTGATGACCTAATTGTAGGTGGTGATAATGAAGGAAGCATCAAAGAGGTAAAGCAACTTCTTATGCAGGAATTTGACATGAAAGATCTTGGGGTGCTGCACTATTTCTTGGGCATTGAGTTTATACATACAGAAACATGTATATGGATGTTGCAAAGGCAATATGCCTTGAATATGCTGCGAAAGTATGGTATGGCTGATTGCAAGAAAATTTCTATGCCATTAGATCAGAATTTGAAGTTGGATACCACATTGGTGAAGCATTGGAAAATGCTACTATGTACAGGAAAATTGTGGGAAGTCTTATACATCTCACAATTGCAAGGCCTGATCTAAGTTATACTATTGCACTTGAAAGTTAGTTTATGCAGGTTCTGAGGAAGTCACATTTGGATGCTTTGAGGCGCACTCTACGTTATGTGAGTGCTACTTTGGATTATGCATTGTTTTATGAGGCTAGTGTAGATTTGCAGGCTTATGGATACACCGATGCAGATTGGGTTGGTAGCATTCCAAATAGAAGATCTACTAGTGGTTTTCTATTCTCACCTGGGAGTGCAACTGTTACATGGAGCAGCAAGAAGCAACCCACGGTTGCTTTTTCGAGTACAGAGGTTGAGTATAGAGGTGTTGCAATGGCAGCATGTGAGGCATCATTGCTAGAAATGCTACTTGTAGATTTAGGTGTGGAAGTGGGAAAGCATATCACTATTTATTGTGATAATCTTAGTAGCATACAGTTAGCATAGAATCTTGTTTTCCATGCTAGAACAAAGCATATCAAGGTACATTATCACTTCATCAGAGAGAAGGTATTAGCAGGTGATATTGATCTTGTTTATGTGAGAACAGATGACTAGGTTGCTGATATTTTCACCAAAGCACTTGGAGTTGAGAAGTTGAAGAAGTTTCGAGAGATGTTTGGATTATAGGATATGGCATTGAGCTTGAGGGGGAGTGTTGAGATATCAAGCTCAACATGTGATGATCCAGGATGACACGTACCAATTTTTCATTTTTCTAACATGTATAGTGGTCACGCCGGTATATGTCAGGGATACTTCACTGAGCTTTATTAGATTTATCTACCAAGAGTGATGGCACATTTGTTCCTTGCTAGCTCACTCATTCGCGAATATTAGGTTTTTCCTTATGTACTGATCTTTATATATTGCACTTGTTGTATTCTTGTTTTTTAGGTCATTCTTGTACATTCCTTTTTATGTAATAGAAGAAGAAGAAGAAGATCATTCTTCCTTGCCTCAATCTGTATGTGTGCTTCTCCTTGCGAGTGAGAGTGTGTGTGTGTGAGCTCTCTTCCTTATCTCCTTCCTTGTGACATGAGGGTGATGAGAGGGTGATTAACCTTCTTTGTAATGCCTTCTAAACCTTGTAAAAGCTACCCCTGCTCTGTGGGATTCGGGGGATCTCGTGGGCACTAGTCCCCTTCTCTTATAATTTTCTTTTAATTAATTCAAGTCCAGGAGAGTAAGCTAAGGCCAAACTTCCTTTATTTAAAAAAACTATCCAGTATATCGATGACGCTTAACATGCGTTCCAAAAAGTGATTTCATAATCAAAAGTAAATATGCTAATCCTTCTTATTCTCAAACTTTGTTTTTAAGGAAGTTGAGAGTGAAGCTTAATCTCCTTGAATTATCTTCAATCAATCGGAAAGTACAATTGAAGGCAGGCTTACTACCATGAGACCCCCATATTCAGTAAAGCATGGCTTAGATGTCTAATAGGACTAGGATTAGAGAGCCTCAAGGTCCACTAGGGTAGAGCTTGGGAAGGGGCAAACCTAAGACCCAGAATTGATTTTATACAAGTGTGAGGTTCGAGAAGTCTACATGGCTCAAAGGCTACAACACATGGTGGCCAAAGGCCGAAATCCACAATTTTGAAAAACAACATATCCATCCTACCCAATCAGTAGTAGGGAGATGTCCACAATGCACTCTCCAGAGATTGAACTCTTGCCCCCACCTCAAAGGAAGTCAAGGACTATAAAACACATTTTTGTTAAGCATTACGAATTTGTGTAGCTTAGAATTGCATTCAAATGGTTCAATATAGTCAACCTCTAGAAGAATTTACATAGCGATTTCAGGAACTCTACCCATTTTGAAGCTACAGTATTTGAGTTTGGATAAGCTATATAATATCATTCTGTTTTTCTCTTAGGAAGTTTGTACTATGAGGAGGTAGTTTGTCCATTCCGGCAAACGCACCTATTTCCTTAAGAAGCGGTCAACCTCCTGGATTGCCCTCTAGAGGCGAGTTAAATGCAATCACAACAAGTAGAAACTCTAGTGATTTCTAATTATTAATTCCTAAGTTAATAGTATGGATTCATTCAGTTTTCTCATTGTTGTCTAGTCACTAAAATAGGCATCACTCTAGCCATACTCAAATGTGTTGGTTCTAACAGGAGCAACTACATCATACTATGTACCAATCCTAGAGTTCTTTTATTGTGTATTTATGTCTTTATGAGCCATTGATGCTTAGCAAATGCCTATGCTTTACAAAGTTTTTACAGTTTAAATCACCAAATCTTGGTAATTTGCGCACTACCGTTTGTTTTTCCATAGCATTTAACTTTCGCAAATTTATATTACCCATTCTTTTATAGCATAATTCATCTTTTCATAGTGTAAATTTTTCTTGGCATACATGTTTTCATAAAGCGGTGTGCACTTATGAAATGTAAACAATCTGTCCATCTTCTTTCCATGATCAAGTAATTTTCCTCTTTTACCATATTTATAGTCGTGAGTAAAATAACTGTGTTTATTGAAGATCACTTCCATTTCTTAATCTGCAAGTTGACCAAAAAAAACTAAGTTATTTGTGATACTGGGGACATGTACGATATCATTCAAGGTATTTCGAGCACCATTTTATTGTACAAGTTGTACATGGCTGCTTCCAACATTGTTGATCAAATGTAACATATCATCATCAATTGCTACATACTCTTATGTCTTTAGGTCTCTTTGGAATCAAACGATTTTCAAATACTCTTCATATGATTAGTGGATTCCGAATGTATGTACCAATTTGTATCATTGTCAACTCAAAAAATACTATTTATTATATACTTCATCACAAACATGTTATATTTGTTATTATCTCTATATGAACTTTCTACTAAGAAACCACCATATGACATACAACGGCCTCTACTTCTTCCTTTTTTAGTATTTTTCTTATCATAGTACTCTTTGACAAAATGACCATGTTTTGCTTTAATTGAATCTTTCTAGCCTTTGGGGATGTACCATAAATTTTTTGAATAATATCCCAAGCCTCTTAAGGTGTACTATCCTTTATTATATACCTTGAATTAGATATTTTTGACATGCATATGGATTTCCAATGTAGCTCCTTTGTTGAATCCTTGGTCCGCATCTTATATTCCTTTTTTTTGTCCCCCCCCTCTCTCTCTCTATAGAATCACCTTTCTCTCAGTTTCATGTAGTGGTGTAGGAGCCTCATCTTTCTATGTCTATCTTGAATTACTCTCTAGTTCTTTAACACAAGCATGCAGGTGAATGTTTAACTCCCTCACTAATGTATTATGTCGCTTGCCCACAATCATTAATCTTCTCCAACTAGTCAATCAAAGAATTCATCTTCTCTTCTATTCTTTGACTCAGACATATTTCTTGTCACCTTGTTTCGTTGTGTACCATCAGACGTTCATGCATGTTTCCCACTCTGTCTTTCTCTCTCTAACCTTTGAGTGTCTCCCCTTCATCCACAGATGCAACACTTGCTATCCCTTTACCTCTCTCTCAGATTTACCATTGACTACCTCTCTATACCCATTGGACACATATCAATCCAACTGTCGCTCTCCTTTGATCATAATCAATGTTCCACGTGCAAACACGGGTAGAATCTCCAACTTATAGATCTACCTCTCTCTATTCATGTTTCTTTTTCTATCCCGCATGCAATATCTGGTTACTTACATTCATCTCTCTTAGTTTACTTAGAACAAACAAACATCTTCTCTCTTTGTTGGGATAGTAAAGTAAACCCCCTAATCTCTTTTTCCAGTGGATATATAGTAGAAGTATCACTATAGAGCTTAAGTTCCTAGAGAGCAAGCCATCCTTGTTACTTGTGTCAATATGCATAACTTCACTTTTCAAAGAAGATAAAGGGGTTTATGCACACATAATGGGTTAGATTACCATTAAATTACAAGATATAAGAGATTTTCGGAATAATTTGAGCCTAGCGAGTGAATCACAACTAGAAAATCAAAGAGTAATTCACTAAGAATAGAATAAAGAATGTGAATTATGAAGCAGGTTGATAACCTTCTTGTCCCCTTGATGGGGGACCTATTTTTTTCACTTTTTGTTCTCTTAAATCAACAACATGTGGTGCTTGCAAGGGGAATACTGTTTATGATCATGGATCCTTTTACCTAGACATCCAAGTGACTTCTCATTAGAACACCCTTTGGGCTATTTGCTGCAGTTGATCATGCCTTTTCCATTTTGGATCTTCTAGAGTGCTTTGCTCCCAATTGTATTCCACATAGAAGGCAAACAGCCAATCACTTCCCCAAGAAGATTTTGCTTCTCGTTAACTTGATTTGATGATAAAAGTCAGAATGTTTCTAAGACAAGAGAAGAAAATCTATCTCAAGTCTTCCCTACCACTTGTGAAATGCTTGCACCAAGGGGGTCTACGACAAATTTTATTAACTCTGACATTGGTCCAAAGCTCCCTATGCCGAATCCACCACATTAACACTATTTTGTGTGATAGGTGATTTGATTGAGAGATATGAGGGGGATTCAACTTCAAATTGTATGCATAAGTTTTTGTGCTTGAGTCATTGCTTCATGATGCTCCAAGTATGAACAAGAGAAATGGTTCATACGCTCCTAAGGTTGTTGCTTGACTTCCAACACTCCCCTGTATTCATCAAAGATCCATCAATCGAATATCGCTTTTGAACTTCATTCGCTTGGTTGAGTCTGATGCGTTGGTGCACATGTCAACACACCAATCCTTGGTACTTATTTGTTGGACTTGCACCACCTTAGTCAACACATTTTTTCCTATTTAGTTATAATGCTCCTCTACATGTTTGCTCCCAACACAAATAATAGGATTGGTAGATAGGTATACATACTCATGCTATCACACATGATTGGAAATCGATTAACTTGTAAATATCCTTGAAAATAAGCTTCTTAATCCGCATGAGCTTACAAGTAACTTGCAATAATGCTTTGTATTTAGATTTTGTTGAGGATAAGACAACTATTGGTTGCTTCTTTGCCATGATATGGCCTTCTTGCCTAGCATCACTACATATCCACTTGTACTTCTCCTATGTTCTTTGGATTCAAATCCATCCCAATCAGCTTTTGTGTATGCTTTCACTTGAAAATCATCTTCAAAAGGATAGAGAAGACCTTTATTCAATGTTCCTTTGAGATATCTAAGTACTCTTATAGGTGCATGTAAGTGCGTGACTCTAGATGTGTTCATGAATTGAGATAGCACAACAACTATATATGCTAGGTCTATCCTTATGATAGTGGCATAGTCCAAAGAGCCCACTATAGACCTTATAAGAATGTATGTTGAACTTTACACCTTTAAATGAAGTCAATTTCATATTGACTTCCATTGGATTGCTCAACGATTTGCAACTTTTAAGTCCATACTCTTCAGTAGTACATTCAAGATGTATTTCCTTTGCATGAGCAAGATTCCATTGCCTTTGTATATGACTTACATACCTACAAAATACCTTACATCTCCAATGTCTAAGATCTTGAAATCGTTCTCGAGTCTTTCCTCAATGTCTTTGATTCCTTCTTCATGGTCATCTATAATGATTAAGTCATTTATATACACACATAAGTAGAGAGATGATTCACCTTCTCTTTTTTAGAAAAATGAAGGATTAGCCTTGATTGTTTTGTATCCACAACTCATCAAATAGTCTATAAGCATTTGATTCCATGCCCTTGTGGCTTGTTTGAGACCATAGGGAGCCTTTTTTAACCTCCAAACATAATCACTTATCATTTTATCTTCAAACCCTAATGGCCGGTACATATATACAACCACCTCTTGCTCTCCATTTATGAAGGTATTGTTCACATGAAGTTGGCACATCTTCCAACCTTCACCCTTAGATGGATTCCTTTAATGTTGTTGCATGGTGGTTTTCGTAACGTAATATTTACTCACCAAGGATGTTTATTGTTTTGGTATTTAGGATAGGTTTCCCCTAATCGTGTTATAGGCATGTAGGACAAGATCTCCACTCAAAAGCATATCCTAGGCTTCTATCAAGAACTATATTCCAAGCCTCGTGGTTGGTGCCAATGTTAAATCTCTCTCCTAATCGACTCTATCTGGTAAGGATAACATTGATGGGATAACCTACTGGGTTCTTGGGATGGATAGGGGTCTATAACTAGAGGCCGTATAATATTTTCCCACACCATGGATTATTCAATCACTACTGCAACTTACTTAAACAATATCTTACTATTCATGTCTTTTTACCTCATACTTACATTAATTATATTCACAACTTTAATCACTGATCACTATGCCAATTCTGAGCACTACTTACTCAGAAATATCTAACCCACATTTACGCTTTGCGCAAATAACGTATTACTAGATTCACTGATGCTTAATGTTATACAATAATCCCCGAATACTTTATTATCATGAGTTCATAGAACTACATCACATTAACCTTCAATCAGAACTTATTTATGCTTAATCACCACAACTAGGATGAATCACTTATTTGTCACTTCAAGACACCGTACAAAACTTTAGAGAACCATAGAACTGAGGAACGGTTTGCATACCATCACTTCACCATGCATAGTTCGACGGACTCGCCATGCACTTGTGATACATCATGGAATGAAACAATTACAACCCTTTTTATATTAATGTAGGAAAAGGTTACAATGGTTAGGCCATTACAGTGCTTCACTGAAATTATTATCGAATTACAAAATGAGAATCCAGCGGCCTAATAGCATCTAGGTTCAACACATTTAGCACATATTTTGTAATTTATGAATGAATATCAATTAGTATAGGTAAGCACTTTGGCTTACTATAACACATTGACAAGTTGTGTATTCTCTCTCTACTCATTCATCTAATTTTGACTCTTAAGGTGTGTATGCTAAGGTTCATTTGTTGGAAGATCCTAGAAGTCTTGATAACACCCACCCCCATTCCAATATTTGGTATCTAAGCATAGTTGAAATACACCCTTAACAAGATGAGTGATTATAGATTTCAGTCATTTGGTTGATTTATCTTTTGAAGGCTTATAACATTCTATTGTTCCATAAAGTATAACATGCCTCCTATTTGACAAGAAACTAACCTCAGTTGATAATAATAAAATAGACATGGATGGCAAGTCACATGTACCATCACTGAACAATCATAAGCATGTTCCATGTAAAAACACATGCATGGAATTGGAAAACTAGAATTTAATGTGAGTGTGAATGATATGCAAAAATCAAATGATCATAATGTGGAGTTAGTGATGTCTTAGGAATCCATTTAGATTCTTCGACTGAGTGATTTTTATATTTGACTAAATATCTATGATATCGCTCACCAGTGCATGTAGTAGTAACATCATAGTCAAGTATTTTCTCTGGAATTAAAATTTCAGCATCCTCTTCAAGTAAAGGAGGATCATCTAAAATAGAATTGAGTGATAAAGTTCCTTTAAAGGATTTAATAAACTAATATGAAAAGGATTTTGTATATTCTAATGAAAAGGCATGTCTAGTCTAAAAGCCTTCTCATTAGTTTTTTGAATTATATGGAAAGGTCCATAATAATGTGGTGCAAGTTTAACCTTAGGATGTTGTGAAATATTTTTCAAATTTCTTTGAATTATTCGTAACCATACAAAGTAATTTTCATTAAATTATGTAGCTACTTGTTTCTTATTAACATTATGTACCTAACATTCTTGACTCTTTTTAATGTGCTAATGAACCTCATGAACTGTAGAAATATGATCTTGCGCAAAAGAATGAGCCATAGGGAAATCATTTTGAGTGATAGACATGGGAATGGGAAGCTTTTTACCATACACAATTTCATATGGTGCACGTTCAGTAGTGGTATGTGTTGTGTCATTATATGCAAACTATAGTAAAGGAAGTTTCTCATCCCAATAACTTGGATTACCTAAATAATAACAACATAATAAATCTTAAATAGTACTATTCGTAGCTTCACTTTTCCCATTACTTTCAAGATGAAATGCAGAGCTGAAGTCTATTTTGGAACCTAAATTTTTAAATAATGCAACTGAAAAGTGGTTACAAAAACGAACATCTCGATATGAAAGAATAACTTTTCCAAAACCATGATGTGGAAAAATACATTTAATAAATAATTTAGCTACTTGAGGCATAGAAAGAGTCTTTTTACAAGCAATGAAATATGTTTGTTTACTAAAACAATCAAGAATTGTCCAAATCATATCATTATGAGATGAAGTTGTAGGAAGACTAGTAATAAAATCCATAGAAATTTGTTCGCATGGTACATTTGGCATGGGAAATGGCGTTAATAATCCAAATGCTTTAGCATGATGTCATTTTACATGATGGCACACAATGCAATGGGAAACATGTCGTGCAATATCCTTTTCCATATTCAGCCAAGAGAAGAATTATTTACACGAAGAAATAGTACTTTGTATGCCCCTATGACCCATATATGGTGGTTCATGCATCTCTTTCATAAAAAAATATTTAAAATCTTGTGTGATGCATAACTTGTATTGGAAATACAAGAATCCATTATGAAAAGTGTAGTGATTCTCACTAAATGTAGTAGAATTATTGAAATCATTCCATATTTGTGAAAAATACATATTAGATGCATAAGTAGAAATCATGTCATGAAATGAATGAATATGAATAGCAGAAATATTATTGATTGAAACAATACTTGTTTGTGGGAATGGGAAGTGACTAAGGGCATCAGCTACAACATTAGCTTTGCTAGGTTGATAGTGAATCATAGGCTAAAAAGTTTGTATGAATGAAGCCCATTTAATGTGTCTATTTGAACTCAATGGTTGATTTATTAAATTCTTAGTAGTCTATTGATCTGTTTTGATTAGAACTTGAGAACCCATAAGGTAATGTTTCCAGCCAAAAGTCCCTTATCATATGTATTATCATTCTTTTCATAAGGTTTAAATTTCCTACTTTCAATGCAACGGGATGATCATCTTGCATTAATACAACACCTATACCTAAACCACTAGCATCTATAACTACATGGAAAGGTTGTGCAAAATCTGGTTGCAAAACATGTGCATGAGAAAGGGCATTGGAGTTTTTCAAAAGATTTTTGTTGTGCTAATCCCCACGCAAATTTTAACTTTTTATTCAATCATAATGTGAGTGGAAGTGCTAAATAAGAAAAACCTTTTACAAACTTCCGATAAAAACTAGCTAACCCTAGAAAAGAGCATACATCATTCACAAATTGAGGTACAAGCCATTCTTCAATTAATTTTATTTTCTTTGGATCTACATGAATGCCTTGACTAGAAACAATATCTTGATTGTTAAACTTAAAACTAATTGTTTGTGTATGATAATCAATGCATTGATTATAGTGACGATGAAAAGGCATACCAAGTATAACATCATAGCACTGCAATGGAGCAATTAAAAATGTGCATTCATCTACATATGACTTATGCACATCTGAACATTATGCACTTCACTTGTAACATTATATCTATTTCCTTGAAACGTAGCCTTAACTTAGTGATTTTAATTGAATTGCACTAGTGTATAAGAATTAAAATCATGAGAACTACCATCATCATGTAAAATATTAGCAAATTTACCATTAACAGTACCTTGAATGCAAAGTAAAGAATGGATAGAAATTTTGTTACCCAAGGTACTTAGATCTTTCTCCAATGCTTCTTCGGTCTAATCAGGTTGAGTGTCTTCATGAATCACCTCCATGTTGTGTACTTGATCTTTGACGGGTTTCATATCGTTAGTTCACAACCTACATTTAGCTTTAGTATGACCAAACTTACCACAATGCCAACAAGTGATATGGGGCCTCTTTTGTTGAGCATCTATCATCATAGTTTTAAGGGTTGGCGTTTTGGTAGGTTGTAAAGGGGTTGTCCTAGGTACTAGTGAGAAATTGGATTGATGAGGTTGCTGAGAAGTAGATGGATGTTGAAAAGTAGGGGAAGAAAAAGTAATGAAAGGATGCTTGAAGGGAAAAGTGTGCTTTCTTGGTTGTCATTGATGTGTTTGTTATAAGCAAATAGACTTGGTGATGGATTGAAACTTCTTCTCAGCATCATGTGGAAAAGAAATAGCTTCATAGAGGGTCGTGGTACATATTGTGTTGAGCTTTTCTTGGATTCCCATGTCCAAACCATCTTCATACTTCCATTGCAAGGTATCTTTAGGGATTGTTTCAAGCAAATGAATAAGTAGTCATTGCCAAAAACATCTAGTGTAGGTAGACATAGTATCTCCATCTTTCCATCCAAAACTTGCCCATGATCGACGAGCATATAAGTGGAACTCAGAAGGAAGGAAGAATTCTAGGATCTTTTCTTGAAATGTGATCCATGTGGTGGGGCAGTCGATGCTATGCTGCAAAACATTCCACCATAATTGGGCCTTAACCACCAAATAATTAGTAACAAATTCCACTTTTCCATTTCACAATATGATTTGTTAGAATAAAAGTCATCAAATTGGGATAGCCATCAAAGAACAAATTGTCCATCCTTTCGCCCATCGAATCAAGAAAATTGGATATTTTTAGCACCAATCTTGGACTGTGTGCCTTGTTCTTGAGCAATGATAATGGTCTTCCCCACCTGAACTAGGTTGTTTTCATCACTTTGTATTTGTTGGAGTGTAGCATCACATTCTTTTATCTCATTATAAGCATGTTGGAGTTCGTGTCATAAAAGCTCCAATTGTTGCTTAATCAATACCCTCGTAGGGGTGATGTACCAAGATGCTCAACATTATGGGTAGGGTCCATGGCCTTGTACAGAATGAAAACCTAGGACTAAGCATGTGAAAAGAATTTTAACAATAGTGTATTATAAATTTATAATAATAATAATAACTAAATAGCTAAAATAAATGAGAGTGTTTGATAAATAAATAAATAAAGGGAAGAGAGTGTTAAATAAGTAAAGGGAAAATACAGTGCTTAAAGTAATGATAAATATTAATTAAAAGGAATGGGCTATCAAAAAGTATAAATAGGCTAGTGGATAAAGCTTATATCTTGGAAATATGAGGTTGTAGCTTCAAATCCCCTACATGCTAAATAAGGAACTAAGTAGGCTAACTAGAGAAATAACTAAGCTAACTAGCGAAATAAGGAAGCTCTTATTACCACTCATAAGTTAGAATTAGTTCATGCATAGCCAAGGACTATCAATTGAACCAAAGGGAACCAAAGTGAACCAAGAGAGCCGTGAGTGCCAAAGAAGCCAAAGATGCCAAAGTTATGCCATACTTCTATGCCTTAGTCGATGCCTTGGCACAGTGAGCATAGTGCACAGTGTGAGAGGAGCACAGTGCACATCAATAATTCGAAGAAAATAAAAAAACACACAAGCAAACCAAAAACAAAGGAACTTGATAAATGAAAACATGGACCGAACGATTGAGGCGGATCCTTAATCACAAACACATGCCACGAATCACAGCCAGATGCCAAGAAACCACCTCCGCAAATGCTCCTTGGCTCTGATACCATTGTTGACTAGATCTCATAGAAGCATGTACACAGAGGATAGTACACAAACAGAATCTCACAAAAGCATAAACAGGATAGAAAGAAGCAAGAGACTAGACACTAGATTGGCTACAATCTCCCTCCACATACTGTGATGGATGATTCTATCAGAGCATGTGTATTTATAGGTATTTTTCATTATGTCCTAAAGAGAAGATGCATGAGGGCAACACTTTGAAAAGCATGCATTTACAAAAATCTGCTTTATTTACAAAATTATCGCTTTCTAAGCGATCTACTATTTTTACAAAAATGTTGCTTTCTAAAGTAATCTATTATTTTTACAAAAAATAACAAAAATAATATGTTCTAAATATCTTCAAAAATATGTGAATACGTCCACGCACATTCAAATCCTCATGAGTCTTCACCTTCTAAATTGAAACTGTTGGTGGATTCTTGGACAAGAAGGGATTTGAGTGTTTGTAGGAGAAAAGGGAAAGACAAGAAGAAAGACACACACTAGAAGCCTCTATCGATTGATTATAAGAAGAAAAATACAATGGTGATGCACAACACAATCCAATGCTTCTGTGCAAAATCCTAGAGAGTGCTCAATCACAAAATACCAAATACCCAAGGGTCTTGTTGCTGTCGGCCTTCTCTGCACCAGACCTCCACCTTCTCCAAGCCTGCACTTGTGCACACCTTGCACCAAGCTTCCAATAAGGGGGAGGGATGGACACCTTCTGTCGGCATTCGCACAGCTTCAATGGGACCTTGGGATCCTTGGGGGACTAGCTTAGCACTCTCTGCACACTTCCTTGGTCACTCTTCATGCACACCTTGCACTTCACTTCTTTGCGCCGCACATTGTGCGTCTCTTGCACTTCTCTCCCTTGCCTAGCTTAGACTATGCTCACCTTGCTTAGCCTTGCTTAGTCCAAGAATAGTCCTTGCCTTGATTTGAGTGTCGATTCACGTACGCTCCTAACTGCAAGAGTATCTTGGTGCTCACTTTGATGTCCCAAGATTGTCTCCACAAGTGGGCAGCCAACGAATCCCTGTTTTGTCCTGTAGTGACTTTAGACTAAAACAAAAAATTTAATTGGGGGGCCATACTTTCACTTTTGCGTACACTGCCGCTTCACATACCTTCACATTTTGCCTTTTAAGTCTTCACTTGTGCAGCTAAGAGAGGGTTCACCTGAACCTTCCAAAACACTTTAAAAACACTTTGAACCTTAGAGAAATTACAGAGATACCTCTACAACTTGCAACCAATGTTCTGCAATTTTACCCTTTGTGGACAATTTATTGGGCACTACCTGTGCACTTTGACCCTCCAACTTTGAACACTTTGACTTCCCCCATGTTGACTTTGACCTTGAACATGTTGAATTTGATCCATATGACTTTGACCTTTTGACTTTGACTATAGTTGACTTTGATTGCGGTTGACTTTGATTGCGGTTGACTTTGATTGCAGTTGACTTTGATTGCAGTTGACTTTGACCAATATGACTTTTATGAGCTCAATAGTTGCCCACGACCTAATACGCTCTCCATCCTGGAGAGCTATAGTCAAAACTCTGAGCAGATATCACACCATGATTTTTGTGCGGCAAAATCTTCAAAAGGATACCTAAGCAGCTACCAAGTCCACCAGAAGTAAGAGAAACAAGCACCAGAGAAGAACCCAAAAGTTGAATTTTTTGCATGGACAAGGAAAGGAGGGCAATGGGAGGGTAGAAAGGAGGGGAAAGGGAGGTCTGAGGGGGCTGAGATGGAGAGGGCAGGGAGGGGTAAGGATAGGGCTTGGCATAAGGGTAAAGGGAGGGTGAGGGTGTAGGATAATGGGGTCTAGAGAGGGCCGAAATGATCAAACAGTAGAGGTACAGATGGTGCATAAGGGAACTGGTGAACCCTAAGGTAAGAAAAAGTGAGAATATACCATGTGGACCATGTGTGAAATAGAAAACACATGAGAAAGGTGCTCAAAACATGTGAGGTTTGACCAAAAGTCAGAGAAAAGGTAGGATTTCGGCAAATTTAAGGCAAAAAATGAGTCCAGAGGTGCCAAAATACATGAAAATGACCCCATTTTTGAAATAAATGGCCATCCGAGGCATGATCCAGAGCCAAAGGGTTTGAACCATGGAAAATAAAAAAAATAAAGAATACATTTTGAATCTTTATAAATAAAAAAAGAAAACTTTTCTTCCTCCCTTTTTTTGTTTTTTTTAATAATCGAACACGCATGATGTGATAAAGTTGAAACTAAAAAAATAATAAAATAATATAAAATAAAAGAAAATTAAAATAAATAAATAAAACATAAAATAAATAAAATACAAAATAAAAATAAAACATATATAAAAAATAAAATTAAAAAAATAGGGGGGGCAAGGGGCAGAGAGAGAGAGAGAGAGAGTTTTTTTTCTTTCCAAATTTTCTTGCCCCCCCTTTTTTTGGGAAAAAATAAAATCCCTGGGGGCCCTTTTTTTTGGAAAATATCCAAAAAGATGGAGAAAAATACATAAAAAATCCAAAAAATGCAAAAAAAATCCAAAAATTTCTCAAAACATTTCTTATAGGTCTAGGCCAATTTCCTCACTCAAAACCACAGAGAGATTCCTTTATTCCTCCAATATGGCAAGAAAATGACATTTGAAAAGGATGAAAAAATGCTAGAAAAAAATCTAAAAATGCTTGAAAATTTCCCCAAAATTTCCAAAATTTGTGCTTATGCAAAGGCTATGAAAGGATTGCTAAATTTGCTAAAAACTCATAGAACAAGCATGAAAAAAGGATAAAAACTACTAAAACTTAAGCAAAAATGACATGAGAGGGTTATGTACAACTTGGACAAATTTTGCAAGTTCCAGGTGATCCATGAATCTTCAGTTGTGTTGATGATAGGCCTTGAGCCTTGATATGTTGACTCACAAAAACTCCTCCATAATCTCCAATTGTACTGCACTTCATTTGTTTTGTCTTTATTTTGGACGTACTGGCCATTTGATAGGGCCACCCTAAACCCTTCAGTAAAATAGTATCTCCTCCATACTGCATCTTTTGTATCTTTGTTTCAGCAACTTTATCATTTAATCTGGAAAATTTCATTTTTACTATTCCACCTTCTTCATCCAATGGAACCCTCTATTTCCAAAGACTTGCAGGTACTCCTTCCATATCCTTGTAAAGCCCTGCACTTACTATCATAAAATTGACGTAACAGATGATATTCATACCAGTATCCATAAAAAAGTGGCCATTGACATATGATTTGAAGTAGCTTCATCACTAGTGTACTTAAGAGCTTTTCTTTTCTTCTCTCTTCTATGGCCTTTGACTTAGACTATCTCACTCGAGTCAATGAATTGAATGATGTCCTCTTTTTCCTCATATGCTTCCTCTCTACTTGAGTTTGGAAAAATTCCATAGTAGGAAGATGGGTCTTCTGCATGGAGCCAAGCCAACATGTTTTCATCTTCATATAAATTTGCTCCTTTAAATAGATCTGCTTCTAGGTTGTCCAACAATTCTTCTTCCATACAAATACCAATTTTCTGCATCATGTTGGAATGTCTTTGGTTGTATGGACCTTCTTCTAAAAAATTATATGTCGTTACTCTTTCCCCTCTTGTTTCACCCACATTGTGTCCTTAGCCCAGTCATGCAGCACATTGGCATGCCTTAACCAAGGTCTCCCAATTAGCAGGGGGAAACTTCCTTCTACCTGTGGTAGCCTTAAAACAACAAAATCCAAATTAAAGATGGTACCTTGTATCTTGACTGGGACTCCAGGGACCACTCCCATAGGCTTTACTATGCTTTGGTCTGCCTGTTATAGTGAAGTTTGTAGGCCTTGAAGGGTGTAGTCCAATCTTTTTCATGGTTTATTCAGGCATCAAGTTAATGCCAGAACCACCATCCACAATAACTCCTTGAAACTCATGACCTTTGATAGAGACTGTTAGTCGAGGGCTCTTGTAATCTATGAGGGGTGCTTCCCCTACACCTGTCTTTGTTCAATCCATTAATCATTGATTCTTGACCTATTTCCACTTGAGCCTTCCCCTTGCTTCTTGTCTGCACTATAAAATATTCAATTTCTTCTAACTGCACCACCCTAGTAGATGCTGATGGCACCTTGGCTTGATCTACCATTTCTTCTTTGCACACAGAAATCATTTGAATGTGGGGACCAGATGAAGATGCTTGGTTCTTAGGACAACAATTAGTATAGTGGTCTCTACCCTCTAGGCAGTTCCTACAAGGAGGGGCATTTTCTGGTAGAGTGCACCTACTTGGATAATGCCCATATTCTCCACATCTGAAATAAATAATTGGCCTCCTTTGCCCATTTCCAAAGTTATCCCTATGTCTAGGGTTGTAATTGTTACTTGAGCCTCATGACCAGCTTTCCTGCATAACTGGCAAGTTACACTTAATAAAGGACATTCACTTATTGTATGGCCCTGTTTGTTGCACATGGTACACCATAGTCCACCATGGTCCACTTTTGATGCACATGGTACACCATAGTCTTGGTATTTTGACAGTGGGGCAACCAAACATATTACCTCGCAATGCAAATTCTTCTCTTCACTCGAGTCTGTCCCTACAGGGAATACTATTACATGCACCAACAACTCCTCTTATCCTGTTATGGGAGTTGGTAAGATCATTTTGACTACTACTGATGGTAGTTCTTTCACTTTGCTAGATGCTTTATTTGTGTCAGGGATCAAGAAGAACCTATTATTACTTTCTACATTAGCCAAGATTGGCTTGGTTGTGAAATTTGTTGATGACAGGTGTACAGTTCATGATCTATCAAATGGCGATGTGATTATTGCTTCTGGCCTTTTATGTCGTGGGTTGTATAAGCTTATAGGCTATGAAAGATCTGTAAGTGATTTGGCATGTGCAGTACATGATTCTTAGTATATGTCAGATGCAAAGATTTGGCATGCACGCTTTGATCATCTAAATTTTGCTAGTTTGTTATGCCTGCAGATCTGAAATGGTGTCCTCTTTTCCCAATCTTGAGGCACCTAGAAAACATGTTTGTGAAGGCTGTATTTTGGGCTAAATGCAGCGTCCCTCATTTCCAAAAGATAATTCAGTTCAGGCTACTCAGAAATTGCAGCTTGTACATAGTGATGTCTATGGTCCTATGCAGACACCTTCTTTTGGAAATTATCTTTACTTCATGACTTTCATTGATGATTTTTCCGAGCATGCATGGGTATATCCATTGAAGGAAAACTCCTAAGTGTTCATGTGCTTCAAACTATTTTTGGTTTTGGCTGAAAATCTGTCAGCATGTAAAATGGGAATCCTCCGTTCAGATCGAGGGGGGGGAATATATGTCTTCTGATTTTAATGCATTTCTGGCTTAACGTGGGATAAAACACCAGTGTATAGTGCCACATACACCTCAACAGAATGGAGTTGCTGAATGAAAGAACATGTCTCTCATGGAGATGGCTAGGTGTATGGTCAAGAGTCAGGCTTTACCACATCGCTTCTGGCTTGAGGCTATCATGTGTGCAACATATGTACTGAACAGGTGTCCCACTAAAGCGTTGCAGTCTATCATTCCATATGAGGCTTGGCATGATCGCAAGCCATTTGTTGCTCATCTGTGTGTTTTTGGTTGTTTGGCATATGCATTAGTGCTCGAACAACATTGTAGAAAATTGGATGATAAAGCAGTAAAATGTATTTTTGTTGGGTACAGTTCTGAAAGTAAAGGCTATCGACTGTATCAACCACATAATAAATGCATTCTGGTTAGCCGTGATGTTGTTTTTGTGGAGGATGCTATTGAGCCATTGCTTTCATGTACTAAGGAGACATCTGTTAGCTCAAAAGACATGTATGATACTTTGCTGCCTCTTTTATAGGTGGATAGTCTAGTGCTGGTCCTAATGAGGGAACTTCTCAGCCTTTGCAGGTTTCATGTGATGATGCAGATCATTCCATATCTGATGCAAATGTACATGATGCACTTATTGATGAGAGAATTGATATTGAGTAGGCAAGAACTATGCCAAAATGGCTGGTGCAGACCTTGCATGAAAACAAATTATATGCATGTACTAGATCAGGGTCTCAAAGTGTCTCTTTTGCATCAGATTGCTATGCTATGGCTGCATCTAGTCTCTGTGATGAGACTGAGCCTGTTTTGTTTGATGAAGCACAAAATTTAGAGAATTGGATGGCTGCTATGCAATCTGAATATGATGCAATAATGAAGAATGGTACTTGGTCTTTATGTGACTTGCCTCGTGGCGAGAAGGCCATTGGCACTAAGTGGGTATACAAGTTGAAGCGTAAACCTGATGGTACAGTTGACAGGTTTATATAAGGCTAGGCTTGTTGCAAAGGTTTATGCATAGGAAAGAGGCATTGATTTTGATGAGAACTTTGCACCTACATGTCTTATGACTACTGTTCGAAGCATCTATGCACTTGTAGCCCATCATGGTTGGAATGTACATCAGTTGGACATTAAAACTACATTTCTAAATGATGACTTGCATGAAGAAGTGTATGTTTTTCAGCCTCGTGGCTTTGTGCAGAAAGGGCATGAAAACCAGGTGTGCAGGTTAAAGAAGGCATTATATGGTTTAAAGCAAGCACCACGTGCTTCGTATGAAAAGATACATGCCTATCTAATTGCACATGGTTTTGAGAACATTCCAACTGAAAGCACCTTATATGTTAAGCATGCTAATGATGTACTTCTGATCATTGTGGTTTATGTTGATGACATGCTGCTCACTAGTCCTCATGAGAGGCATATTGCTGATTTTAAGGCTGATTTGCATGCCTCATTTGAGATGTCTGATTTGGGGCATTTGCGTCATTATTTAGGCATTCAATTTATTGCGTTGATGGTGGAATGGCATTGTGTCAAATGAAATATATTGACACATTATTGCAGCATTTTGGCCTTGAAGACTGTAAGCCTATTGCCACTCCTATGGAGACAGGTTTATGATTGAGTCTTCATGATGCTGGAGATGCATTTGATTTTGTTCTCTATCAGCAGGCTATTGGATGCTTGATTTACTTATGCATGACTCAGCTAGATATTCAGTTTACTGTCTCATAGATGAGCAGGTTTATGCATTGCCCATGAGTCAAGCATTGGCAGGCGGTTAAGCGTATCTTTCGCTACTTGAGTGGTACTTGGCTACTTGGGTTGTTTTATCCCAAGGGGGGATCACTACCACCAGATTTGCATGCTTTTTCTGACTCTGATTGGGTTGGTTGCTATGACACTCGTGTGTCCACTAGTGGCTTTTGCTTCATGCTTGGTAGCTCATGTATATCTTGGTTGAGCAAGAAGCAGCCTACTATGGCCACTTCTAGTTGTGAGGCTGAGTATAGGGCAGCTTTCACAGCGACTGTTGAGTGTGTGTGGCTCAGACTCCTTATGGCTGATTTGGGTGTTGGTTAGTCTTCCGCCATCACCATCTTCACTGATAGTTAGAGCGCATTGGCAGTTGCGAGGAACCCTGTGTTCCATGCTCGCACTAAGCACATTGAGGTGCATTATCATTATGTCAGGGAGAGGTTCTCTATTGGGGAGATCAGCTTGGCATATGTGCCCACGCAGGAGAACATTGCAGACCTTTTCACGAAGGCTCTGCCTAGGGAGAAGTTTGAAGCTTTTCGCAAAGCTTTGGGCTTACTTCCTTTTATGGAATGATTTCCACATAGTTTGGCACTTTCTTATACATGAGTGCCAACTACTTGTTCACCGCATCACTCCCAGGGGGATTTGTTGATATATTTAGTTAGTGATGTGTGTGAACACTCTCTTTAGGAGGTTTTTTTCCCCCGAAGTTTGTTACTACTTTTGGAGTTTCATCTTTAACATGCACCGTAAGAGTGGTTAAGGACTATGAGTGGAAAAATCACAACCGATTGCAAAAAGTTGATGTGTTGGACCAATTGCAAGAAACTAGAATGAAAGAAGATGCAGGAATATATGTTGCCAAGAAATAGCAAAAGGAATTCAATGATGATCACAATGAAGATAAAGGCTACAAGAGCATCAACTAGCATTATTATGCACTTTAAAGAAACATGCCAAGAACTCACAATTGTGCGTGTGGTCCCTTAATTATAAGTATAACATCTACTCAGGTAAGTAAAAAATTAGCTACCCTAAGATGGGGATGAACTACTCAATTACATCAATGGTTGTCAAGTCAAGAAGTACCTAAAGTGGCTAATGTGGGAAATGTTGGAGAAATCATAATGGATCAAAAATCATATAGATGAAGAATGTCATATCCAAAAACATGCTCAAATGAAAGCCAGGGAATTAATTAAGAAGAAATAAGGAAAAAATGAAAAGAAAATTGATGGCCTTAAATGAAAAAGAAGTGTTATATTCTAGATAAGTATGTGCCTTGGAGGAACTAAAAGTTCCTTGCTTAGGAGATAGCCAAGTTACACATTGGCAGTAGTGCACTAATCTTTTTGTATTCCCTTACACAAATTTTTGTAGATGAAAAGGCTTGTACTTAGTTGCAAAATAGTTTTCTTGTAAAAGGGGATAGTCTTACCTCAAAAAAACCACAAGAGAGTAGCATTTTTTTGAGCAAGATCTTTCATTATTCTAGGAATTTTGAAATAAAAAAAGAATGAACTTGAGGAAACCATTATAAAAAGGCCAAGACCCTCATTTGTAAAAACTCTTTGGTGAAATGAAGTAGTGAGATCTTTTTTATTGCAAAATCGTATTCTCATATTTCCATCCATTTGATTATTTTTCTTGATTATGGGCGTGTGACACTATTTTGAGGTTTATTGAAGTATTATATATGATGTTTACTTCATTTTGAAGCATTCTTGCATGATTAAATGCTTGTTTAAGTGATTAGCAAAAGTGAAGGAGGATTTTCCACATGTTTGTGAGCTATGTATATGGCTTTAAAGACACATCTTTTGGATTTTCAGTTATTGAGAATTGTAGTACTCGTTGAGAGCTTTGAAATGAGGTATCACTCCATGATAGTTGGTTTCCCCTCTAGAGCATACCCATGTGGAAGCTAAATAAAATAGAAAATGTATGCACAAAATGGAATGAGTTGTGAGATGCAAAACTGCATACACTATGAAATGGGAAAAATCACATATGGATAACTACGAGTTTGTCAAGAGCATGAAGTGAGCTCAAAAGCTTCTAACCAAATCATAAAGTGGTGAGAGACACTCTTTATATAGATTTGGAGGATCCCAAAATACATCATACGTGGGATAATTTTGCTTCATATAGAATGAATATAATGTAGAAAAAATCAAAAGGGATCCCAAATATAACTATATGAGATAAAAGATGGAGTGACTCCTAAATACAACATGGAGATGCACTCATAAAAATGAAAGAGGGATATAACTGTGTGGTCAAATTTTGGCTCCCAAACCTGCAAACCATTTCAAAGCATCAAATGAGAGCTCAATCTATGTGAGTATTATTCAAATGAAATATGTATGTGTTTGAATCTCAATGGTTTGTGCACATGAAACAGATTTCTATTACATATTGGAGCTTGTAACAGAGGATATGGGTGCTAAAAACACACAGAAAAATAGAGATGTGAAGACACAAGAGAGAACACATGATTGGGTGCAATCTACTCCCATGCCCTCTGTTTTGATAGTCCACAAAGTGCATGTATTTATAGGATTCTTCATTATGTTGAAAATAGCAGTTACATGAGAGCGGCTTCAAAAATCATGCGTGAAAGTAAAATTTGATCTCTTTTGAGGAGAGCCTTTGCTTTTATTAACAAAAATCATGGTCTACAGTGATCCTTATCTGAACCACTACGTTTACTACCTATTTCTAGAAATAGAACCCTCTACATGGGTTTATTTACAAACTATATAAAATATAAAATCTCATTATTGATGTCGGACATATTCAAAATTTCCATGTCCTTTCACGCCCTCATGAACCTTCAACTGCTATATCAAAGTGGTGAAACCCATTTATAAATTAATAATTTCATTCTCCAACAACTCCTTCTTCAACACATTCCATAATTCATAACATGCTACTCAGTTGAAAAAGCAATTGACCTCAATTGATAAAAGAGAAATGAACATGGATATCCAGTCACATGTTCCATCACTGAACATAAATAAGCATGATCAATGTAAAACACATGCATGGAAATGTTCATGGAGGAGTGACATCAATGTGTATGTTTATGATATGCAAAAATTAAGGGATCATAATGGGGTGTTAATGATGTTTTATGTATCCATTCACATGCTTCAACAGAGTGATTTTTATACTTAAGTAAATATCGATGATACCGAGTACCTCTGCATGTAGTAGTGACATCATGATCAATTATTTTCTCAAGAACGAAGATTTTAGATTGTTCTTCAATTAACAGAGGGTCATCAAGAAGTGAAGTGAGTGGCAAAGTGCCTTTGAATGGTTTAAGTAAACTAATATGAAAAGAGTTATGTATATTGCAATGAGATGGTATATCTAATCTGAATGAATTATCATTAATTTTCTAAATAATGTGAAATGGTCCATAATAGCATGGTGCAAGTCTAATGTTAGGATGCTACAAGATATTTTTTAGACATCTTTTGATAATATGTAACCATATAAGATCCTTCTCCTTAAATTCTATGGCTAATCATTTTTATTGAGATTACGTATATAAGGGTCTTGACTTTTCCTAAATTGTTCGTGAACATCGTGAAGTATAGAAATGTGATCTTGAGCAATAGAATCAGCCATCGGATTATCAATTTGAGTGAGTGCCATGAGAGCGGGAAGCTTTTTTTTACCATAAAATTTTTCAAAAGGTGCACCACTCATAGTAGTGTGTGTGGTGCTATTGTAAGAAAACTTAAGCAAAGGCAACTTTTCATCCCAATTAGTGGGAATATGAATAACAACACAATAAATGAAGAATAGTACTATTTGTAGCCTCACTTTGTCCATTACTTTTGGGATGAAATGCAAAGCTAAAATCTCTTTTAGAACCAAAATGTTGAAATAAGGAAACCCAAAAATGATTGCGAAATCGAACATCCATTACTTTAGGAAATCAATGATGTGGGAAAATGCATTTAATGAATAATTGTATAGCTTGAGGTGATGAAAATTTTTTTCTACAAGGAATAAATATGCATATTTACTAAACCTATCAACTATCATCTAAATCATATTGTTATGTGCTGAAGTGATAGGAAGACGAATGATAAAATCCATAGAGATTTGTTCCCATGGTTGGTTCAAAATGGGAAGTAGCATTAATAATCCAAATGATTTCCTATGATGATGTTCTACACATTGACATACATTGAGAAACATACTATGAAATATCTTTTTCCATGTGGGGCCAAAATAATAAATCTTTGTAATTAAAAATGGTGTTGTGTATGTTTCTACGACCCATGTAAGATGGTTCATGCATTTTTTTGATGACAAAATCTTTAAAAACTTGTGTTATTCATAATCTATGTTGAAAATAAAGTAAACGAGTATGAAATGTATAATGTTCATCAGTTAAAAGTGCACAATTGTTGAAGTCATGCCATGCATGTGAGCAATACAAATCAAATGCATAAAAGGAAATCACTTCTTGAAAAGAATGAATCTAGATGGCAGAAACATTATGAAAAACAATAGAATGTGAAGCAAAACAACTAAGAGCATCAGCTACAACAATAGCTTCTTCAAGTTGATTTTAGATCATGGGTTGGAAATTTTGAATGAATGAAGCCCATTTAAGATGTCGATCAAAGATTAAGGGCTGGTTTAAGGAATGCTTAATATCATGTTGATCAGTTTTGATTAACACTTTAGTTCCATAAGATAGTGTTTCCAAATTCATGAAGCATGCACAACTGCTAACAGTTCTTTATCATATGTACTATAATTCTTTTCTAAGGGCTTAAACTTCCTACTCTCGAATGCAATGCAATGATCATTTTGCATTAAAAAACACTAATCTTGAACCATTAGCATCAATAACGACATGAAATGGTTGTGAAAAAACAAGTAACTCTAAAACAGGTGCATGTGAGAGTGCATGTTTGAGTTTTTCAAATGATTGTTGTTGGGTAATTCCCCATGCAAATTTTATTTTCTTTTGAAATAATAAGGTAAGAGACGATGCTAAATAAGAAAAATTTGAGCAAAATTCCTATAAAAACTAGCCAATCCAAGAGAAGAACGAACATCATTGATCGATTGAGGTGTTGGCCATTCTACAATAACTTGAATCTTCTTTGGATCGACATTCATGCCTTCACTTGAAATCATATGTCCTAGATATTCTAGCTTACGCTGAAATAAGTACCTCTCTTAAGGATTAGCATAAAGTGTATTCTCTCATAGCAAATGAAAAACTACTTTAACATGTTTCTCATGCTCACTATCATTCTTACTATAAACAAGTTATATCCTTGAAGAATGTGATAACAAAAGCTTGGTAATCAAGAAAAATGTTATTCATCATTTGTGCAAATGTAGCAAGGTCATTGGTAAGTCCAAAGGGCATTACCATAAATTCATAATGACCAGTTTGAGTTCTAAATGCAGTCTTAAAAATATCGCTATCCATCATACATATCTGACGGTAACCTGATTTAGGATCAATTTTACTAAAGACACAAGCTCCTCATAGTTTATCTAAGAGATCATCTATTCAAGGAATATGGTATCTATTCTTTATTGTGATCTTGTTAAGGGCTCTATAACCAATGCACATTCAATAAGTTTTATTCTTCTTCTCTACTAAGAGAATTGGTGCTCCAAATGGGGAAGAACTAGACCTTATAAGTCCTTTCTGGGTAAGTCTTTAACTTGGTTTTCTATTTCCTTTTGGTGTAGTGGGCCATGCCTATAAGGTGCTTTATGAGTAGGAGAAATACCAAAAATTAAGTATATGCTATGGTCAAAGGTTCCTCAAGATGGTGGTAGTTCAAAGGGATAATCAGACTTAAAACAATCCTTATAAGTAGTCATGAAAGTTTTATGTGCATCAAGAATCCTTATAAGTAGTCATGAAAGTTTTATGTGCATCAAGAAGTGTATGAGTATAATCATTTATAACATTGACAAAAATAATTCATGAATTGTATCATTTCCTAAAATCACGTTTTACTTGAGTATGAGTAATCAATGGAAATGGCTGTAAATCATGCCATGTAGACAAAGTAATTATTTAACATTTAAATTAAAAGGTAAAGGTATGTGTATGGTAGTCAATGTGTGGGTTATAATGATGATGAAAAGGCATACCAAGTATAACATCGTATATTGCAAAGGTGCAATTAAAAATGTTTGTGCATCTACATATGGGCCTATGCTGATTATAATGTCTTTCACTTCTTGTGTTACATTACAATGACTAACTTGAAATGCAGCTTTCACTTTACACAAGGAAGGAAATGTTTTTAATATAAGTTCTTGTACTAATAAATGTGAAATGAAATCATGTGAACTACCATCATCATGTAAAATATTAACCAATTTGTTATTAATAGTACCCTGCATACAAAGTAAAGAAACAGAGATATCATTACCCAAGTTACTTAAGCCCTTCTCTAATGTTTCCTCTATCCAAATAGGAGGAACTCTTCATTGACAGCCTCCATGTTATGCAATTGGGCTATAGTTGGTTTCATGGGAAGAGGTCGCAATTGGGACTTCATTCTTGTATGCCCAGGTTTACCACGATTCTAGCTGGTGATATGTGGTCGTTTTTGTTAGGCATCCACAATTAAAATTTGCAAGGTAGGTGGTTTGGTAGGTTGGAGAGATGAAGCAATAGCTGCAATTGAGTAGTTTGATTGTGGAGGACATGGAAAAATAGAGTAAGATTGGACATTAAAATTACACTTGATAAGAAGAGTTGGTTTAATAAAAAATGGTCATTGTCACAGTTGTTGTAGATAGATCGACTTGGTTATGGACTAAAATTCCTTCCCGACATCATAGGAAAAAGATATAGCTTCGTTGAGGGTTTTAGGCCATAGTGTGTGAAGCTTGGCTTGGAGTCCCATCTCCAAACCATCTTCATATTTCTGCTGCAAGATATCCTTAGGTACATCTTCAAGCATCTGAACTAATAATAGATTTTGCCAAAACCGCTCTGTGTAGGTAGTGATAGTGTCACCCTCCTTCTATGTAAAGGTTGTCCATGCACATCGAAGATGTAAATGATATTGAGGAGGAACAAAAGTATCCCTCACCTTATCTTGGAAATCCTTCCACGTCTATTGGATGATATGCACTGTGATGCAGGAAATTCAACCAGAGTTGAGCTTTTCCTACTAAATAGTTTGTAGCAAATTTTACTTTTTCACTTTCAGCAAATGATTTGCCAAAATAGAAATTGTCAAATTATGGTAACCATGAAGGAACTAAAGGGCCATCCTTACGGCCATCAAACCGTAGAAATTGATTATTTTTAACAACAATCTTGGAATGCAGGCCATCAAATTGGACAAAGACAATAGCTTTTACTACCATCTCAAGGTTATGTTCTTTAGATTGCATCTTCTGAAGTACTTCATCATGTTGGTGGATCTCATTCTAAGCGCCTCAAAGTTCATTCCATAGGAGCTACAACTGTTGCTCAAGCAGTACCTCGGGTAGAGGTGACTCACCAAAATCCTCGATGGTGTTCATAGGGTCCATGGATATGTAGAGAATGAAACCCTCTTGTTAGATATGTAAAAGCAATTTTGCGATTGCTTGAATTAAAATGAAAAAGGATGGGTGGTTCTTGGGAATTAAAAAAGTAAGAAAGAGATGCAAGTCCTGTTAAATATAAGAAAAGAGGGCTAGAGTGAAAACACAAAGAGATAGTGCAGTGGTAAAACACTTCCCTTGTGAGAGTGAGGTTGTGGATTCAAATCCTCCCTCCTTGGTGAATATAAAACTCCTTATTTCCACTCCTTAATTAAAGGGTGTTCGCACATAGCCAACGGCTACCAATGGTCACCAAATGGGTGCCAAGGAAGCCAAAGATGCCAAATCTATGCCTAAGTTCCATGCCTTAGTGGATGCCTTGCATAATTCGAAGGAGTAAACAAAGGTGTAAATGTTTATTTTCAATGTGGATAACTAAAGTTGTGAGAAATATATATTCAATGGTCACTATGATCTAAAAAACTTTAGATTAGTGGAAAGTGAGTTATTGGTTGCCTACTTCATGCCCTCCTTTCCAAAAACTCGTTGACATACCTAGTGAACTCAAGGTGAAAGAAGGGGATGACTAGTTGAAATTTCAAGTTGACAAAAAGATTAGTATATGTTGGAGTTAGACGTCTGCGGAAGCACGCAAATAGCACAAGGAAGAAGAAGAAGCTTGGAGCACAACACACAATACTGAATGTATTACTAGAGAATGTACAAAGATCAGTAGCCCATTAGGGCAATAGGCGTATATACAAGCCGGGGGAAAAAACATCCTAAAGAGGGAAAAAAGTGCCCCGACAGTCCTAGTGTGTTCACACACATCACTACCTAAATATATAAACAAATCCCCCCTGGGAGTGATGCGGTGAACAAGGAGCTAGCACTCATGTATGAGGAAGTGCCAAGCTATGTGGAAATCACTCCACAAAAGGTAGTAAGCCCAAAGCTTTGCAGAAAGCTTCAAACTTCTCCCTAGGTAGAGCCTTCGTGAAAAGGTCTGCAATGTTCTCCTACATGGGCACATATGCCAAGCTGATCTCTCCAGCAGAGAACCTCTCCCTGACGTTATGATAATGCACCTCAATGTGCTTAGTGCGAGCATGGAACACAGGGTTCCTCGCAACTACCAATGCGCTCTGACTGTCAGTCAAGATGGTGGTGATAGAAGACTAACCAACACCCAAATCAACCATAAGGCATCTGAGCCACACACACTCAACAGTTGCTGTGAAAGTTGACCTATACTCAGCCCCACAATTGGAAGTGGCCACAGTAGGCTGCTTCTTGCTCAACCAAGATATACATGAGCTACCAAGCACGAAGCAAAATCCACTAGTGGACACACGAGTGTCATAGCAACCAACCCAATTAGAGTCAGAAAAAGCATGCAAATATGGCGGTAGTGATCCCCCCTTGGGATAAAACAACCCAAGTAGCCGAGTACCACTCAAGTAGTGAAAGGTGCGCTTAACTACCTACCAATGCTTGACTCCTGGGCAATGCATAAACCTGCTCATCTATGAGACAGCAAACTGAATATCTGGATGAGTAATGCATAAGTAAATGAGGCATCCAACAGCCTGCTGATAGAGGATAGCATCAAATGCATCTCCAACATCATGAAGACTCAATCATGAACCTGTCTCCGTAGGACTAGCAATAGGCTTATAGTCTTCAAGCTCAAAATGCTGCAATAATGTGTCAATATATTTTGTTTGACACCCAAAGCCATTCCACCATCAATGTGCATAAACTGAATGCCCGAATAATGACGCAAATGCCCCAAATCAGACATCTCAAATGAGGCATGCAAATCAGCCTTAAAATCAGCAATATGCATGTCATGAGGACCAATGAGCAGCATGTCATCAACATAAACCACAATGATCAGAAGTACATCATTAGCACACTTAACATATAAGAAGGTGCTTTCAGTTGGACTGTTCTCAAAACCATGTGCAATCAGATAGGCATGTATCTTCTCATACAAAGCACGTGGTGCTTGCTTTAAACCATATAATGCCTTCTTTAACCTACACACCTGGTTTTCATGCCGTTTCTGCACAAAGCCACAGGGCTGAAAAATATACACTTCTTCATGCAAGTCACCATTGAGAAATGCAGTTTTAATGTGCAACTGATGTACATTCCAGCCATGATGAGTTGCAAGTGCACAGATGCTCCAAATAGTAGTCATACGGCATGTAGGTGCAAAGGTCTCATCAAAATCAATGCCTCTTTCCTGTGCATAACCCTTTGCAACAAGCCTAGCCTTATACCTATCAACTGTACCATCAAGTTTACGCTTCAGCTTGTATACCCACTTAGTGCCAATGGCCTTCTTGCCAGGAGGCAAGTCACACAAAGTCCAAGTACCATTCTTCATTATAGCATCATATTCAGATTGCATAGGAGCCATCCAATTTTCTGAATTTTGTGCCTCATCAAACGAAACAGGCTCATTCTTATCACAGAGACTAGATGCAGCCATAGCATAGCAATCTGATGCAAATGAGGAACTATAAGAGCCTGAATGAGTACGATATGACAGAGGTGCATCTAATTTGTTGTCATGCAAAGTCTGCACCAGCCATTTTTGCATACTTTTTGCCTCCTCAATATCAGCTCTCTCATCAACAAGTGCATCATGTAAATCTGCAAAAAAAATGGAATGATCTGCATTATCACATGAAACCTGCAAAGGCTGAGAAGTTACCTCATTAGGACTAGCACTAGACTGTCCACCTGTAAAAAGAGGCAGCAAAGTATCATACATGTCTTTGGAGCTAACAGATGTCTCATTAGTACATGAAAGCAATGTTTGAATAACATCTTCCACAAAAACAACATCACGGCTAACCAGAATGTGTTTAGTCTATGGATGATACAGACGATAGCCTTTACTTTGAGAACTATACCCAACAAAAATACATTTTACTGCTTTGTCATCCAATTATCTACGATGTTGTCCAGGCACTAATGCATATGCCAAACAATCAAAAACATGCAAATGAGCAACACATGGCTTGCAATCATGCCAAGCCTCATATGGAGTGATAGACTACAACGCTTTAGTGGGACACCTATTAAGTACATATGTTGCACACATGACAGCCTCAAGCCAGAAACTATGTGGTAAAGCCTAACTTTTGACCATACACCTCGCCATCTCCATGAGTGACCTGTTCTTTCGTTCAACAACTCCATTCTATTGAGGTGTATACGACATTATACACTGGTGTTTTATCCCACGTTCAGCCAGAAATGCATTAAAATCAGAAGACATATATTCCCCCCCCCTCGATCTGAATGGAGGGTGCCCATTTTACATGCTGATAGATATACCCATGCATAGCTAGAAAAATCATCAATGAAAGTCACGAAGTAAAGATAATTTCCAAAAGAAGGTGTCTGCATAGGACCATAGACATCACTATGTACAAGCTGCAATTTCTGAGTAGCCCGAACTGAACCATCTTTTGGAAATGAGGAATGCTGCATTTAGCCCAAAATACAACCTTCACAAACATGTTTTTCAGGTGCCTCAAGTTTGGGCAAAGAGGACACCATTTCGGATTTCTACAGGCATAGCAAACTAGCAAAATTCAAATGACCAAAGCATGCATGCCAAAGCTTTGCATCTGACATAGCCTGAGAATCATGTACTACACATGTCGAATCATTCACAGATCTTTCATAGTCTATGAGATTATATAGCCCACGACATAAAATGCCAGAAGCAATAATCACATCGCCATTTGACAGATCATGAACTGTACACCTGTCATCAACAAATTTCATAACCAAGCCAATCTTGGCTAATGCAGAAACTGATAACAGGTTGTTCTTGATCCATGGCACAAATAAAGCATCTGAAAAAGTGAAAGAACTACCATCAGCAGTAGTCAAAATGATCTTACCAACTCCCATAACTGGATAAGAGGAGTTGTTGGCACATGTAACAGTATTCCCTGTAGGGACAGGCTCGAGTGAAGAGAAGAAACTACATTGCGAGGTAATATGTTTGGTCGCCCCACTATCAAAGTACCAAACATCTGAGTCTATTGCAGACATGCACTGCTCATGAGAGGATGGGTCAAAACTGCAAACAGTAGTAAACACCCATTCTTCTTCTTGCACAAGATTAGCAGACTCTGTTTTTGGTGTAGAGGCCTCTGCAACAACCATTCGAGCCTCTTTCTTCTTTGGCTCTTTAGTAGGCAGTTTTGGACAGTTCTTTATGATATGATCATTTCCTTTACAGTACTTGCAGAACAATTTCTACTGTTCTGATTTCTTTTCATCTTTGTCTTCCCTCTTCGATTGTGTAGAATTAGTAGATTTCTGCTTACTAGTTGAAGAGCTCCATTTTCCTTTGCCCTTCTGATTAGCCAGGAATGCTTGATCTACAACTCGCATAATGGACCTGTTCTGCCTGGACTGATCTTCTTGCAACAGAATAGAGAGTAACTCCTTGAATGACAAGGCATTTGGATTGCTTCATCATCAACCGAAGAGTAGAAGCAAAACTCTGATATGAATCAGGAAGACCATTGAGAACGGTTTGCACAAGTGAGCTATCTGGTATAACGTCATCAGCATAAATCAATTATTCCTTCAAGTCTTTGATCTTTGTTAGAAAATTGTCCATAGAATCACCTTCATTCATGTGCTCACTCTCCAACTATTTCGAAGGTAAGCAACATGAGCCTCATTCCTAGCTTGGTACAATGTGGTAAGTGTATCCCAAGCATCCTTAGCTGTTCTGCAAGAGCGAATGTGAGGAATAATGGCACGTTTGACCAAAAAAGCTATCAATGCATGTGCCTGGGCATCTTTGCCATCCCAACGAATTTGCTCTACAGTAGGTGCAGCAGAAACCGTAGCACGAATAGGAATATGCAGAACATCATTATCTTTGACACCTTCTACATCAGCTTCTGTACCTATAGTTGTAACAGTTGCAGGTGTGATAGGACGTTTTTCAACACCCTGAACAATGTTCCATAGTCCTTTTGCAACCAATACATGTCGCATCATATATGCCCACAACGGGTAGTTGGTACCATCCAACTTATCCTCAATAGCCAACATACGAAATACATCACTGCTTTCAGCCATGGCCGATGACTAAAATACCTTGATGCAAAAAATTGACTATATCTCAAGAAGTTGAACAGAACTGCCCAGACGAATTCTGCTAAACCTATAGCAAACTTCGAGACTCTTATACTGGCGAACCGAAACAGGTATATACCTTTGGCACAAAAAGATGAAATAGCCTACACAAGCACTACGATAGTACGTTCGGAGGCCGAAACGAGTTCAGATCGTGATTTTGGCACCACACAGCGAAGCTGTTTTGATCTCCGAAACACCCTGAGTGTATGTACCAAATTTTGTGTGATTCTGAGTCTACAACCGGAGAGGTGTAGACGATGTCCTAGATGAAGCGGCGACCTAGTCTAATACCAATTGTTGGAGTTAGACATCTGCGCAAGCACACGAATAGCACAAGGAAGAAGAAGAAGCTTGGAGCACAACAAATGAAAAGGATGTGGCCATTTCTTTCAACAATACAAAACTCGAAGAAAATTATATATGCCTTGGTCTCGCATCAATAAAGGACTATGAGCCTTGTGAAAACTTTTTCTACCTGTCTAAATTTGACATGCATGAGCAGCTCATACAAGGAAAACAAACAACATGGGTAGAGTACAAAGTGGTGCTCCTAAAGCTATTTATGCTTGAGAATGTACATAAATTGATGTGCATATTGTTCCCAAAGTGGGTCCATAAACTCAAAAATCAGTAAAGTCTAGAATGTAAAAGGAATTTTGACCAATAGCTCGACGATCTGCCTAAGCACGGCAAGAGATGTGTAAGACACAAAAAGATTTCATTTTTTTGCAAGAAATAGATGCTAAAACCTAAGAGGAATTGTTCCATTCTCTCAAGAAATAAATTCCAATATGGGCCTCATAAAAGATTTGGTGCTTGTCCATGGGTCTGTCAGAAGATACGTGAAGAAACGACAAACAACAAACAATGGAAAAATGTATCAATTTTTGGAAAGTGGATTTTGGCGTAGAGGAACTAGATGTACAAACTCCTTGCATCTAGATGCCTTCGGTAACTCTAAAAGCTTACAATGCAAACAAAATCATATTTGTGCATGAAGAAAGTATGCATGGAGTTCAAATATATAATCATGATGAGGTTCATAAAAAAAACTCACAAACATAAATGAAATAACCTCTAAAGTTCCAATATGCCAAGACATTACAAATATTTTTACAATGATGGCATGTGCTATAAAGGTAGGAACTCTAAAGTATGGAGGAGCAGAGAGAAAGTTAGATGCCAACCAAAATCAAATCAATCGAATAACAAAAAAAAATGAAAACATAATTCATCGAAACCCAAAAAGCAATCAAGATGCAATTTTTCTTACCATGCAAGATCCATCGCATCTGATGACGGATAAACAAGTCAATCAAGAAATAAGTGAGGATACAAACCATGATCTAAAGGTTTCCGCAATCCTTACAAGTGATGAAATAGAGATGAAAGACAAATTACCCAAAACAATTAAGCAAAAATTATGTGAAGATCAAGCCCAAAACATCTTCTTAAGTGATGAGACTAATCACGAAGTAGAGAATGATTTAATGAAGATAGATAGTAATATGTCTTTGTAGATACATTATACAAATAAATCTTATGACCTGATGTTTTTTTTTGCATGAAGAGCCTATAAATGATCATGACGCTATACTTGAATATATATATGAATTAAGGTTTTAGTGTTCGATGCTATGTATATGAATGATTCCACAGTGCATTTGCAATCAGAGATGCAAGAGAATGAAATTATTCATATGTGTTAGGATGAGCCAATAAATGATCCTATGTACAACAATATGTATGTGACAAATTCCACATTTTATATGCATGAAGAGAAAAAAGTGGATGCTTTTATTCACAAGAAAGAGGAGTTCGTGTCAGTGATTGTCCCTCTAGATAATGATATATATGTGGATGATAAAGGGTATGATCACGATGTAGTGCAAACGAATAGTGAAACTAAAATATGTGAGGATCTGTATGTAAATGATGAAGAACAATTGGATGAGAACGTGGACGATCATGAAGGCCTTTGGTGGGCTAAGCAAGAGAAGCAAAGAGGAGATAGAGCAAGAGAGAGGAGAGGAGAGATGTGCACACATGCATGGGAGCTTCAAAACCCACATAATCATCTTCTTCAAGCAATGCTCTATAAAAGATAGATATATATGAACATAGGGGTAAGGTTACATGATCCTTACATCCCCAAAAATCTCCCACTTAAGGGTCAATGTGACCATAAGTGGAAACACAGACAAATAATGATGTAGGACTATACAACACTATACAACAAAAATCCCGATCTCAACCCATATCAATCAGCCTACACCAATTGCCTCAACAAAGGTGTATCCTTACACCTCAAACTTCTCTAGACTCATATCAACAAGAGTTGAGCTCAGGTGTGATTGATGCAAGAACTTATGAAGTTCTTGCAAAGCTCCCACTTTCTCTATACATGTGTCAATCATCAAAAAATTGACAACTCCAAGTTCAAATGCTCCAATAGCAATTGCAATGTCTGGTATCCAACATAAAAAGTCTTACATCAAATTCTCAAATGCTAATGAAACTTGTGACATTGTGGCTAACCTAAGCATGTCAGCCATACCTATATCTATGGCATCTAAGGCACCATTATCATGACCAACATGTCATGATATATCTATTTCAATATCTAGAATGAGCAAATCTAAGAATGATTGCATAACTACTGACTGTTTAGCATTCAAATCGTCTATCCTATAAACCAAGGATGTGTTTAGTTGAGCATCTTGAGAGATAATATTCTCTACCACACACTATGTTCATAAGAGCAATTCTGCTCTACCACACCAAGTGTATCATCATGCACCACATGATCTAATTGCACGAAATCAACACCAAGGTCAAACTCGTAATCTAACTCTAATTTAGCATCTATATGATAAAAAAAATCATGCTCTACATAAGTATCATGAGCATCCAAAACATGCTCTACATGTGCATGCATCTGATCATCTAAATCTTGCCATACATGTGCATCATGAATGTCAATAGAACTATCTATAGGTAGACAAAATGAGACATGATGAGTCTCACATTGCACATAAGACTAAACTCCCACTAAGACAAGATTGTCTCTCACATGGAGTACTTCTAGTGGATATGTGTGCCCAATCATCACACCTTTAACAAGCATAAGAGTCCCAAATGCAACTAAAAATGATGCATAACATCTACTCTCCTATAACTGGCTAACTAAAATCAAGCTCATAGGAAAAGGAGGCACATAATGTACATGTCTTAATATAGATGATGCTCCACTAGGTAGAATAAGGCATACATCTCCTATGCCCTCAATGTCATATGACATACCATCAAGCACGTGGACACATCCACAACTATCACCTGAGAATTGACAAAACCACTCATGATGTGGTGTAACGTGAAACGTGGCTAACGCATCAATCAACCAATTCATATATATGCCATCCAATGAAAAAGAGGAATCTTGAGATGAATCATAGGAGAAAGTGATATCATCATCACATGCATAACAAACCACCATAGGCTCTCCTAAAACAACTATCTGACCTACATCACATGCATATCTCTAATGTTGTCATCACATCATATTGAAGCCCCATCATCGAGTTTTTCCCTCATGAACATAGTTCCAACATCGAAGCCATGGATTTTATCTATGTCTCACATGAGTCAATGGACTCGCAAACATAGCATGTACTCTGCGCCATAATGCACTACTCTGCATCTCCCCATACATCACAAACTCATATATAGAATCCAAAAGCTATAGCGAGATAGTGGAGCTTGCCAACGCATCCTTATCCATCCATGCATGGTTGAGCATGTCACAAGGATTCTATGCATCTCTATGCACATACATGTGTAACCCTACATGCACCAATGTATGCAACATCTAATCTTTCCATCTCAAAAAGTCAGTGCCATCAAACCGAGAAGACTCCATGTTGGAAATCCAAGAGACTAGAAATGTAATGAGAGACTAGAAACAATACCCTATCATCAATACTATCACACCTACATATCCATATGCATAACCCACATCACATGTCTCACTTTCGAAGAAAACCATGTGAACCACCTTTCACATAACCATGCAACTAGCATGCATATAAAAGCATGAGCATAAACTTTCTTGCAAAGTCTCGAAACTGACCAAGTATATGTGAAAGAAACTAGGGAAAAAATTCATTAGCTTATCCCTTGTAAACTGAGCAATTAAAATAAATAACCAGCAGCAAAAGAAGAATCAATAAGCTATCACCACTTGTCACCGATCGAACCAAAGATAATGGCAAATACACATGCCAAAGACTGATGGCCACACATGTCAATATGATGATGATACATTTCCCACTCAAGAATGAATCTTGCAAGATGTTCTAGCCTATCACGAATAACATGTGATCAAGTCAAAGTGAATGGAGATAAGCAATGATCCAAATCTATCACTTAAGCATAAAGGATCTACTAGACCATCTATCTACAATAAGGTCTTGATAAAATTTCAGCAACATCTGCCTTAAAAAATGGACTCTAGAACCAAATAATGGTGTGGGAATGACCATTCACTCTTATACTCATGATTCTTCACCTACTAAATCAAAACACAAATCACATTAAAAACCTCAAGACATTAAAATCCATTTAACATTCCATTATTCCATAAAGTATAACATCAATGCTCAACTAATCATGCAAATTTGCAAGCAAATCTTTATTTGATTTGTGTGATGATGACACTTATTAAAAAAAAGTTATATACATTATAATACGAGAGGGCTACTGCACTATATGCGGTATGGTGAAAGCTTGGACCCATTCACTGGAGTCTATAAAATCTCTCCACCCAATGTTGCTAACTGAAAAGTAGCTAGACCAAAATGTGCATGAATCCAAAATGGATGTTCCCAAAATGAGCTTTTGTAATGAAAATTGTGGCTTCATGAGGTGGCACACATCAAAGCCAAACTCTAGTAAGATCCCCATAATAAAGATGATCTAGAATAATAAAAAATTTTCAACTCCGTAAAGCTAGCTTCTTCCTTGTAGTAGACCATAAATGGGATGGTGGAAGACCAATCGCGAGGAAGGACACCATTTCATCATACCAAGTGAAATGATACCAATTAGGGATTCCTAAATGAGTTTCATTGGTATCTGCAACATAGAATAAGTCTGCATGGAGGAAAGAATCATGAATCCCATCTAGAGGTTCACCGTTATCTTATCGTGATAAGAAATTTGTAGTAATATGATAAGAAATCTACATCATAATCATATTCCTATAATAATAAGATCCATCTAGCCAATATTCCAACAAAATTTTTCTAATTCACTAAATAAACTAAAACAAAGTGATCCACATGAAAAGTAAAAGAATGACCCAAAAATTAATGTTGGAATTTCTTAATAGAATACATAAGTCCTGAACATTCCCATTTTGTAACTGAGTAGTTGCATTCAGCATCAGGCACACATCTATTATCATAATAAATAGATCTAAACCAAGAACCACCTGCCTTCTACATTAAAACCAAACCAATATCAATATCCAAAGCATCAACAAAGACATGTAAAGGCTTAGACCAATCAAGAGCTTGAAGCACTCATGCTTGTGTGAGTAATGTTTTTAATCTCCAAAAAGATAGATCACATTCCAAAGTCCATTTGAGAGTTGTGGGTTTCACATGAGCAAGAGCATTTAAGGGCATCACAATATGAGCTAAACAACATAAATGCCTTCATGCCAGCAGATTTGACCCAAAAATTGTAATACTTCCTTAGGAGAACATGATGGAGGTACTTCCAGCATGACTTTTAATTTATCTAGGTCTACAACAATTTCATTACTCGAGATAATATGTCCAAGTAACTTTCCACATCTTACTTCAAAAATTGATTTAGTCGGGTTTAAACTCAAGTGTACTTCTCTACACTTAGTGAAATGCAACCTTAAATGTTGTAGATGATCCAGATGATGTCCATATACTGAAAAATCATCCAAAAGTATGCACATAAAACTGGTTAAATACGGAGCAAAAATTTATTGCATACACGACTGAAAAGTACCAAACCACATTATTGTACATGTGAAGACTCACCAATTTTTAATAAAATTTGTTTTTGGTATATCACTTTCGAACATTTTGACTTGATTATATCCACTGAATCCATCTAGGAATGAATACATTTATCTACAAGCAACTTCATCAAGCACTGTGCCAAGAAAGGGTAGTGAGAATGGGTATGGAACCATTGCTACATTCAGTTTATGGTAATCTACACATATTTGAGCTGCTTATTTTTTCTTTGGAACCATTACAATAGGAGATACCCACTCCGAATATTCAATAGGCATAATAAATCCCACCTTCAATCATCTGTCCAACTCTTCTGTTCCCTGTTTGGGAAAATTTGTGTTCATACGATACCATTGTTGAATTAATAGAGAAGCATCTAGTTTTAACACATTTTTATGCTAATAGAATCTGGGATCCAATCCATGCATATCACAATAATTCCAAGCAAACACGTCCTTAAATTCAGACAAGTGCATCAGTAATTCATTCCGAAATCCTCCTAGTAAACTGGCACCCATTTTTACTTTTTGAGGTATACTATCGGATCCTAAATTTATCTGTTCAATTTGATCTTCTTGGATGTGAACACTATTCTAAGTAGAAAGATCTTCCTTTGAAATCCATTATATCTCTTCTTTAGATCGAGAACATGTAGACTCACGGCATACGACAACTGCAAAAGGGTTGTGCCAGAATTGTGATAATATTTCAATTATATCAATCAAACCTATTGGCCACAAAACATGGTTAGCTTCTAGGAATTGGAGCTCTCCATCTTCTTTTAGTCCTACCATCAATCAAACCTATTGGCCACAAAACATGGTTAGCTTCTAGGAATTGGAGCTCTCCATCTTCTTTTAGTTCTACAATTCAGGGAAATTGAGCTTTCGGATAGTGTTATTTATCTACTAGAGGGATAGAATACTTCTTGTGATCCTTCTTAAAAGTGATTGCTTGAGATCACCAATCTTGTTGAACCTTTTCTTCTTTTAACCATGGTCATCTAAGTAACAAGTTATAATCTATGCTACCTTTTGGGATATTAGATTATATAAATTTAGTGATTGGTGTTGGATCTAGAATAGGGCTACTTGCAGGTAATTATCATTGCACTGATGTAGTACCTGTAGTTAGTGGTTCTATCACATGATTATCTTTTGCAATGTGATCCTGTCTATTCGAACTTGTAGCCTTTGAAAATTCAACCGGAGATTGTTAAGCCCATCGGACTGCTTCATCATAAATTTGGTGATGTGTAGTAATATCCAGAGCTACCATAGAATTAGTGCTCATATGTAACTTTCTAGATCGAGTAACTACCAAAGCTACTAGATCTTCAAAGGTTAAAATTACTATGTTAGTCATTGAAGCCTTAAGTTTGGCTTCTTTCTTTCTTCTATCATATTCTTGAGCATCGGGACAGTCAACACAAATATGAAGAAATTATAGACAAAACTGACATTGTTGTCCTTTACCTTCCTTTTGATATTCCCCTTTCTCCCTATGATATCTATTGAAAGGTCAACGACCTCTCCCAAATCCTTGATAATTTGGTCCAGACTGACCCCTATTTCTTGGAAAACTTGATTCTTGCATATTTTGAGGATTATTTGAATCATTTAAGTGAACATTATGTATAGAGGGTGATCAATACCGTTGATCGTCATATCTAGGTTCAGGTTGAATATGACTAATTGTTATACTTGATTTCGAGTATTGTATTAACATTGATTTGTACTATGATTCATAAGGTTACAAATGGCACAATAAACTTGATTTAAGGCGCAATTGCCGACTACATGTCTCATATTCTTACATTTTGTTTAATATAACTGGTATACAGATCAAACACTTCCAAAGTATTTGAGTTTACCATGTGAATGGCTTTGGGAGAATGTTGCGAGATAGGATTTGCAACCTTCAAATTTATATCCAAGTTCTCCATTTAGGACCTAGGATTTTCTCTGAGATTAGAAAGAAGCAACTGACGATAGCATTATCTTCTACTGAAGCTGACTACAAAGCAGCATGTGAAGTAGTATGGCTGAGGAGGATCCTATGGCACATAGGAATATAGGGACACGAGGCTACATGGTTTTTGTCCAAGTGAAGAAAGTGGAGCAAACATCTTCACCAAGGCTCTTGGGAGAGAGCAACTTCATTCACACTTTCTAAAGCTTAGGATTGGACCAAGGGGGTAGTTTGCTAAAGGGTAGAGATTTAGAGGGGGTGTTAGGTATACACAATACTCCACCTGCAAGTGAACAAAAATGATCCATGGTGCTCTAAGTTTTAAGGCCCCCATTATGAGGAGATGCCATATCTTTGTGAGCCTAGCCATTAGGTTAGGTAGTGTGTAAACATTAGTGCCATTGGGTTTCCATTCAATGTGAAAATAAAGTCCTTGTGATGTTGCATGGTTTTTGTTATACTTTATCAAATAATGGAATGTTATATGGCTTTTAATGTCTTGATGGTTTTAATGTGATTGTGTTTTGATTTAACACGTGAAGACTCATGAGGGTGTGAACACATGTGGACTTATTCATATATTTTTTTGAAGACAGTTAAAAGATCGTATTTTAGATTTTTTTTGTAAAAATAATAGATTGCTTTAGGAAGTGATGTTTTTTGTAAAAAATAGTAGATCGCTTGGAAAGAGGTGATTTTGTACATAAAGAAAATTTTTGTAAATGCACACTCTTTGAAGCGTTTGCCTCATGTATCTTATATTCACGAAGTAATAAGAAATACCTATAAATACACATATTCTCATAGACTCATCCATCAGAGCATGTGGGGGGAGATTGTACCCAATCTTATGTCCAATCTCTTATCTCTATCTATTCTGTTTATGCTTTTGTGAGATTTCATTTATGTACTATCCTCCACGTATGTGCTTCTTCAAGATCCAATCAACAGTGGTATCAGAGTCAAGGTGCATCTACTGAGGTGGTTTCTCAGCATTCGGTTGTGATTCACAGCATCCGTTTGCAATTCAGCATCCGTCTCGATCATCTGGTCCAAGTTTTCATTTATGAAGTTCGTTTGTTTTTGGTTCATCAGTGTGTTGTTTTGAATCTTTTTCGAATTTGTTACTGTGCCCTATGCTCCTCTCACACTATGCACTCTGCTCACTATGACACTATACTCACTGTGCTCACTATACTCACTGTGCTCACTATGCTCATCGTACTCATTGTGCTCACTATGCTCATTGTGCTCATTGTGCTCACTGTACCCCCTATGCTCACTCTACTCCCTGTACTCACTATACTCCTTGTGCTCCTTGTGCACTATTCATTGTTCGATTTTGGTTCTGTTATCAAATTTGTTTATCAAGTTCGTTTTTCAATTCGGTTATCCATTCGATTACTCCTTCAGCTCATTTATCAAGTTCATTTATCAATTTGGTTATCCATTTGGTTACTCCAAGACATCGACTAAGACATAGAACTATGGCATAACTTTGGCATCTTTGGCTTCTCTGACACTCGTGGTTCTCTTGGTTCACTTTGGTTCCCTTTGGTTCTGTTGGCAGTGATACTCCATTCCTTTTAATTGATATTTAACATAATTTTTAACACTCTCTTCACCTTATTTATTTATTTATTTATTTATTTGACACTCTCTTCCTTTTATTTATTTATTTATTTATTTATTTATTTATTTATTTATTTATTTATCAAACATTTTCATCTATTTTATTTATTTATTTATTTAGTATTATTATTTTTATATACATTATAATTAAATTTATTTTCACATGCTTAGTCCTAGATTTTGGTTCTATGTAAGGACATGGACCCTACGCATAATACAGATGATTTTGGTACATCACCCCTACCCAGGGTACCGATTGAGCAACAATTGGAGCTTTTGCGACACGAACTCCAACATGCTCAAAATGAAATAAAAGAACATGATGCTGCACTCCAACAAATGTAGAGTAATGAGCACAATCTAGTTAGGATGGTGAAGGCTTTATCACCACTCAAGAAGAAGGCACACATTCCAAGATTGGTACCAAAAACTTTGAATGACTACTTCTTATTCGTTCGCTTGAAATGCTTCTAAAAGATACTTTGCAATGGAAGTATGAAAATGGTTTGGAGATGGGAATCCAAGCCAAGCTGAACACACTATGTTCCACGATGCTCTATGAAGCTATTTCTTTTGCACATGATGCGGAGAAGGAGTTTCAATCCATCACCAAGTCCATTTGCTTACAACAAACGTGCCAATGACAACAACTAATCAAGCCCAATTTTCCATTCAAGCATCCTTTCACTACTTTTCAGCACCCTCCTCAATCTAATTTTGCACCAGTACCCAAGAAAACCCCCTTACAACCCACAAAACCCCCAATCCTTCAAACTAGGATAATGTATGATCAACAAAAGAGGCCTCCTATCACTTTCTGGTATTGTGGTAAGTTTGCTCATAGTAAAGCTAAATGTAGGTTGTGAATTAGCAATATGAAACTTGTCAGAGCTCAAGTACACAACATGAAGGTGTGTCATGAAGACATGCAACTTGATTGTACCAAAGAAGCATTAAAAAAGGATCTAATTACCTTGGGTAACAAAATTTATATTCATTCTTTACTTCGCATGCAAGGTACTATTAATGGTAAAGTTGTTAATATTTTACATCATGATGGTAGTTCACATTATTTTATTTCTTATACACTAGTGCAAGATCTCTAATTACATCCACTCCCTTCTATGTATACAATTAAGGAAGCATTTCAAGGAAATATATATAATGTTACAAGTGAAGTGCATAACATTCAGATTTGTATAGGTTCATTTATAGATGAACGCACATTCTTAATTGCTCCTTTGCAGTCCTATGATGTTATACTTGGCATGCCTTTTCATCATCATTATATCCATGCATTGATTATCATACACACACAATAAGTTTTAATTTTAACAATCAAGATATTTCTTTCCAACCATTTCCATTAATAAGTCATACTCAAGTCAAACGTGCATTTAGGAAAGGCTACAATTCATGTATTGTTTTTGTCAATAACATAGTTGATTATACACATACACTTCCTAATGCACATAAATCATTTATGGATTCCTATCATGATTGCTTTATGGCTGATTTTCCTTCTAAACTACCACCTTCTAAGGGATCTCTTGACCATGGTATAGACTTAACTCTTGGTAGTTCTCCTCCCCATAAAGCACCTTATAGGCATGAACCTTTACATCAAAATGAAATAACTTATCAAGTTAATGACCTACTCCACAAACAACTTATAAGACCTAGTTCTTCTCCCTTTGGAGCACATGTTCTCTTAGTGGAGAAGAAGAACAAGACTTATAGGATGAGCATTGACTATAGAGCGCTCAATAAGATCACAATTAAAAATAGATATCCTATTCCTAGGATAGATGATTTGCTAGATAAACTTCGTGGAGCACGTGTCTTTAGCAAAATTGATCTTAAATTAGGTTATCATCAGATACAAATGGCACAAAATGACATTTATAAAACTGCCTTTCGAACTCATACTAGTCACTTTGAATTCATGGTAATGCCTTTTGGACTCACGAATGCACCTGCTACATTTGGTGCTTGATGAATAATATTTTTCTTCATTACCAAGCTTTTGTTCTTGTTTCTTTAATGATATACTTGTTTAGAGTGATAATGGCAATGGCCATGAAAATCATTTAGCGACAACCTTCAATTCATTATGCAAAAATAAACTTTATGCCAATCTTGAAAAGAGTTATTTTTTTAGTACTTTTTGCAAGACCATTGGCTTGAGGATGATAGGGTGCTGATTTCCTATGTATGATCATAAATTGTGAATTCAATTCCTCAATCACTTGATTTAGGAAATGAGTTCCCCTATCACTTACCAATTCAATTGGCAAGCCATACCTAGTAATAATATACTCATACAAGAATTTAGGAGTTGTATGAGCATCATTTTTTCTAGGCATCTAGAAATAGAGTTGGCCACCAGAATCCTAAATATAAAATCGATTTAGTTGTTCTTTCTTCTGAAAAGTTTCCTCCTACTAATCCTGAATGAGCCATCTCTAGCATTTCCACACATTTATCTTTAGGAACACATATTCTCAAATACACATCCATACCCTTTTTATATAATTGATCCTTTATTAATACAAACTCTTTACTCAATTCCTATATGTTTCTCAATTCAGAATTTCTCAAATTTGCTTCCTTATCATCTCCTTGTTTTATTTTTTCAACTATATGTGTACTCCACAAAGGACTTCCTTGGAACCAAAACAAAGTACTTACATCACTTTGGTTTTGAGAATGACATTTTTGATATTGAGATATGTGCCTTCCACATCTTTTTCCTTTGTTGGCCAATGTACTCCCATTCTTATTAAATCATTTAGAGTCACATTCTTAGAAGAATGATAACAAGGATCCCATAGATGTGCCTTCTCTAAATAATTTGCATATTCCTCCTCAGGAGCACAATATTCTAATATTCTAGTTTGACTCATATGATATAAATGTCCAACAAGTAAAACAAAGTTTTTACTTTGCAAAATCCTATGTGTTTGATTGTCATTTACTTTGTTTGGTCGAATAGTCAAAACTCAAATCAATGTCTTTCACCAATTACGGACATTTTCTATGTTGAAAAGATATGTATTAGGTAATTCATCATCAATAGGCTCTGGATTATCTTTTGTTAAGATCCTTGATAAATGATATGCCCTAAGATGGGTTCTTCCTTGCCTTACTACCACTTCAAAAACAGATTCCATGAGTAATAAGAACCATCTTACTATCTTTCCTATATGGCAAGGTTTATTTACTAAAAAGAGTAATGCATGATGATCCACAAAAAACTTAAGCTTGTTAGCCAACAAATAGTGTCTATATTTTTTTTACTACAAAGAACATTCCTAGACCTTCTCTCTCCATTGTTTTGTAATTTCTTTCAGCTTGATTCAATTGTCTATTTGCATAGGCAATAGGGAAATCCATCTTGCTTCCTTCAATAGGTTGTGCTAGTACACATCCTAAAGCAAAATTGTAAGCATCAAGATGTACATGAAATATTACATCCCATTGTGGCGTCTTTAGAATTGGTGCAGTGACTAAACAAGTTTGTAATGCCTCAAAGGCTTCCTCGCATTCTTTGGTCCACTCAAATTTGGTAATTAATGCATACAAGGTCTTGGCAATTTCTACAAATTTACTATAATACCCACAGTGACCCATGAAGGTTTGTAATTCTTTTACAATTGTGGGTCTTGTCATATTCGCTATAGCTTTTATCTTATCTTCATCAGTTGATATTCCATTTTTAGAGATTATGTGTCCTAGCATTCTTCCCTGTCTAACAAAAAAAAAGCATTTTTCTGGATTAAGACACACCCTATAAGTTCTACATTTTTTGAATACGTTCTCTAGATCATGTAGATGATCCTTCCTTTGATTTGAAAAAGTGCATAAGCCATCCACATATATTTCCATTATACTTCTGAGAAGAACTTTAAACACATGACACAATGCATAGATACCCCATTTAGTGGCAAAATCAGTCTTGTGTTGATCCTCTAATGCAATTGGTACTTGGTTATATCCTGAGAATTCATCCAAAAAGCTATAAACTTCTTTTCCAGCTACCCTTTCTAATAGATGATGATCTGTTATTGGCAGTGCATAGTTATCCCTAATAGTTGCTGCATTAACTCTTTTAAAATTGATGCAAACCCTTAGTTTACCATTCTTTTTAGGAACCACAACTTTTGGAGATTTCCATTCTGTACATTCAATTTCATAAATGAAATTGGCCGCAAATACCTTATCTATTTCATCCTTGATCTTTCAGAGTACTTATCATTATAAGTATAATGTCTTTGCTTACTTGGTTTGGAATTTGGTGCAATAGGTATTTTATGCACACAAATATTTGGATCTATTCCTTTCAAATAATTATAATTGTAAGAAAAAAAATATCCCTCAATTCTTTGACTAACTTTATAAGATTTTCTTCTTCATCTTTTTCCATGTCATCTGCTATTGTTATGTGCCTATCCTCTCACTCTTCTCTAGATATTACAATCTTTTTTGTTTCTTCTTCATTATCATATGATTGTCCTTTTTTCTTTTCTCTTTTGTGTTTTATCTTTAGCAACAGTCTGTCTTCAACTTCATTTTTTTTAAAATTGGCTGGAACATCAAAGCTTTCTTGTGTTTTCTCTAAAGATTTTTGCTTTCTTTATTCCTTTTGTTTCCAATCTTCTTTGTGTATATAATTGTTAAATTTGCCTGAGATCTCATCCTTAATTGCATATGTAGCCTGCACTTCCTCCAAATATGTCTTTTTATTGGGATTTCTTGGGTACTCACCTTCCCTTGAATTGCTTCTTCTTCCTTTGTAGTTCTTATCATTCTTAATCCCACATAGAAAATATCATAACCTTCCTCATTTTGAAAGTTTATTCCCACATGTTCATTGCTTGCCACATCTAATGTTGACAGAATCTGACTCTATCCATATGATTCAAATTCATCATCATTAAACTTTAGAGCAATGTACCTATTATCTTCCATGGTTCTTTCATTTATGTAGTCTTCCCTTCTTAATAAAATTTTTTTTTGGCAATTTCTTATTTGTGGAAACACAAGTCCAAAGTGTGATTCATTATTTCCACTATCATCAGACTCAACCATATTATCCTCTTCATGATGTATTTTATATCATTCTTGTGGAGGTATATTATGATAATTTCCACTTTTCATATTAACTTTGGTAATATTTCCTTTGTTTTGTAAATACAGACAATCTTTTCCCCAATCTTGAACCACCTGCATCTGTCTCGTAATAGGTCTTCCCAATATTATCTCATATGAAGTGAGATGTGGAAACTCAACTATTGCAAAAGTTTGTTCTAATTCAATTCCACAGATCTCTATTATCACTTTCTCCCATAATCCTAGTGGTGTTTCAATATGCCCATCTGCCAATTGAAGTTTCAGTTTGGTAGAGTGAAGTTTTTCAGCTCCCCATGTCTCCCAAGTTCTTTTAGTCATTATGGCTACACCAGCTCCACTACCCAAAATGGCCTTTGTATGTTTATTACTAAAATGAACTAAAAGTATAGTATTTCCTTCTCCTTCACAATATCCTCTAATTTTATCTATCGGCACTTGTAGAATTGGTTCATTTTGTGGTTGATCATCCACAATTTCTGATGTTTTATTGATGAAATTTTGTAAATTAGGATTTTCTTGCATCAATTCCTCCCATGTCCAATGACATTGCAAACTACAATGATTTGACAATTTGAGTTTGCATTTTCGACATTAATTCTTTCCTACTTTGTTTTTCTTTCATTCCTTTTTCTTGGTGGTTTGAAAATATTTTGGAACTTTCTTTCATGTTTTCTCTTAATATTTCTAGATTTTCTCTTGTATTCCCCCTTTTTGTTTATTCATAAAGTCATAGTTTTCTTTTTCTAATTCTTTTTGTGTCTTTTTAATTACTTCCTTGCAAAGTTCCATCCTTCTTTTTCTAATTCAGGTGAAGGATACAATTTTTCATGATCTATTGCACTAGGGCCTGGTTCTATTCTTACTTTGTAAGCCTGAATTATTATGTCTAGATCTTTAGATATTTTCCTCTCTAGGAAATGGTCTGAGTCTTGGTTTTGTGATGTATTGACCACTCCGTTTTGTGTTCCAACTTCCTCCACTTTCTTCTCCCACCTGGCTTTTTGTTTTGCCCTTCTCTACTTCCATGAGCCATTCTTTCGTACTTCGTTCTTTTCTTCTTTTAATGTTGTTTTTTGTTCTCTTGTGTTTCATCTTGTCATTATTTGTATGGCAATCATCTCATTTTGTTCTTGCTTCATGTCATCATGAATTTCTACTGATTTCAAAGGGACATTAGAATTTAAGGTTTGTTTCTTAGGATTTCTAGGGCAGTCTTTGATTAAGTGATCCCTACCACAATCTTTAAAGTAAGCTCCTTCTACTCTTAATGTAGGTGGTTGAGTACAATCTCTCACAAAATGATCTCCTGCACACTTATGACATGTTATGTTTTGAGTAGTCTTGAATTGGCGTTTTGTGTTTGACATGTAATTGTTGGTTATATACATGAAGGTTGTTGCACCCATTTCAATTCTTCTGTTTCCCAAATCCAATGCTTGTAATTTCGTTTCCTTATTATAATTATATTCCCAATCATATGATTCAGAATAATCCTCATAATGGCCAAGATTTTCTTTTGAGAATTCTTTGGATGTTCCCACTATCCGTTCTAATTTTTCCTCTGCTGGAATATATTTCACTAGGACTACCTTAGTAGGTAGAGGTGGTTGTTGTCCTAGAACTGGTCTAGGCTTTTCTCCATAATCTCTTTCCCTTATTAGATAAGTCTGGGCTGGGTACTTCCTTTCCCTCACTGCTTGATTATTATAGAAGCACTCATCCTAGTATGGTTGGTCCATTTTTTCTCTAAAGTACAATACTTAAGAGTTTTCCTATCTTGCAAATGTTGTGGCTTTTTATAAGAGCACATGTTTGTAGAATGACTTTCTCCACAAATATAGCACTTCCTATGTTGTGTCAATCTGGAACTGGTTATATCAGATCTAGTTGCTGATCTTAGGGCATTTGCTATAGCATTGGCTAATTCTTCTTTTGGAGGTAACATGGTTTCAATATGTTTTTAATGTTCAAATATCTAAAGATCATTTCCCCTATTGTCTTCTAGGTCAATAGCTTCTTTCACACATGAGTCTAGACATTGATATCTTCTACAGTATACCATAGTTCTTAATTGTGCATTTGTTAATCCTTCTATGAATAGAGACATTGTTTTGGGCATTGATTGCTTTTCTTCTCTAGGACATCTGTCTAGATATTGCTTGAATCTTCTCACTGCTTCCCTTACACTTTCATTCTTATTTTGTTTAAATGTGTGAACTAATGTGGTAGTACTCTGTTTGATGCTTGTCTTGGAAAATTCCCCTATGAATCCTTCCAGAAAATCTCTTATGTCCCTAAACATCTCCTTCCTTAATGGTAAAAACCACGTCAATGCTGGCCTAGATAACGTTAGTCCAAAGGCTTTAAATTGAGTTTTGTAATCTTGGATTTCTTCTACCCTAAGGATTTGTTTATACTCAGTCACATGATCATGAGGATCTGCTAATCCATCATAGTGGTTTTTCATGCATTTAGCTACTTGATAAGGTCTCATTATTGTTATGATTTATGGAATGTGTTGGACAAGGAATTGTTGGAGTGTTAATTTAATAATGTATTAATGTGTTTTGGTGTTTTTGATATAGCAGTTGAAGGTTCGTGAGGGCGTGAAAGGGCGGATAACAATAATTTGATTTATAATTTACATAGTTTGTAAATAAACGCACGTAGAGGGTACTATTTTTAGAAATAGTTAGCAAAGTAGTGGATAGAATAAGGGTCATTGTAGACCACAATTTCTAATATTGAAAGCAAATGCTTTCTACAATAGTTGCCAACTTTTACGTTCATGCATGCTTTTTGAATCTGCTCTCATGTAACCACTATATTGACATAATAAAAAATTTCTATAAATACATGCACTCTATGGACTGTCAAAACAAAGTGCATGGGGGGAGATTGCACCTTATACTGCGTTCTGTCTCGTCTCCTGGCGTGTCTATTTTTCTATGTGTTTTGAGCATCTGTAACCTCTGTGTGTGCATGAGCAAGATCCTGATAGCAGTGGTATTAGAGCCCTGCACACATCACTACGGAGGGATATGTTTCTGTTCATTTTGGTGATCCCATTGATCTCTGTTTCATTATTCTCTGTTCGCGATCCGATTCCAATTTTGTTTCTGTTTCTGGATCCGGTTCCAATTTTGGTTTCTGTTTTCGTTTTCGATTTCCCTTCCCATTCATGTTCTCATTTCTGTTTCCGTTTCCGATTCCGGTTCCGGTTCTGGTTCCTGTTTCAGTTTTAGTTTTTGGTTTCTATTTATATTCCAGTTCCAAAAATAGAACCTATGTTTACACCTACATTTACTCTTTTGGCTTGGTCCAAGGCAACGACTAAGGCATCAACTAAGGCATAGAACTTAGGCATAACTTAAACATAACTTAAGGCATAACTAAGGCATTACTTTGGCACCCAAGGCTCGCTTGACAACCATTGGCTACACGCGAACCAATTTTTAATTTATGAGTGACAATAAGGAGTTTTATACTCACCAAGGTGGGAGGATTTGAACCCACAACCTCACTCACACAAGGGAAGTGTTTTACCACTACACTATCTCTTTGTGTTGTCACTCTAGTTCTCTTTTCTTATATTTAACACAACTTTCATCTCTTTCTTACTTTTTCAATTCCCAAGAACAACCCTTCCTTTTACATTTTAATTCAAGCAATCTCAAAAATTGTTTTTACCTATCTACCAAGAGGTTTTTTTTATCTACATACTCATGGACCCTACGAACACCATGGAGGATTTTGGTGAGTCACCTCTACACGACAAAACTCTTCAGCAATAGCTCGAGCTCTTGCAGCATAAACTTCGAGGTGCTCAGAATGAGATTCGACAACACAACAAAGTACTCCGAAAGATGCAATCTGATGAAGACAACCTTATGAGGGTGGTCAAAGCTATTGTCTCTTCCCAATCGGATGTCACGCATTCCAAGATTGGTGTTAAAAATTACCTGTTTCTACGGTTTGATGGCCGTAAGGATGGCCCTTTAGTTCTTTCATGGTTGTCACATTTTGATGATTTTTATACTGATGAAACATATGCTGAAAGTGAAAAAGTCAAGTTTTCCACTAACTATTTAGTAGGAAAAGCTCAGCTCTGGTGGAATGTCCTGCACCACAATACAGATCGTCCAACAACGTGGAAGGCTTTCCAAGAGAAAGTGAAGGATTATTTTCTTCCCCCTCAATATCATCTACATGTTTGACGTGCATGGACAACCTTTACATGGAAGGAGGGTGACATGATCACTACCTACACGGAGAGGTTCTTGCAAAATTTATTATTGGTTTGAATGCTTGAAGATGTACTGGAGGATAGCTCACAGTGAAAATATGAAGATGGTTTGGAGGTGGGAATCCAAGCTAAGCTTCACACCCTCTTGCCTACACCCCTCAATGAGGCTATCTCTTTTTCCTATGATGCAGAGAAGGAATTCCAATCCATAACCAAGTTGATCCATCTACAACAACCATGTCAACGACCACTTTTTGTTAAACCCATGTTTTCTATGAATTTTAATTTCAATGCCCCATCTTACTCTAGTTTTCCTTGTCCTACACAATCCAATTACTCAATTCCACCTGTTGCTTCATCTCTCCAAGCTACCAAACCACCTACCCTACAAACTTCAATGGTGGATACCCAATAGAAGCAACCATGTATCACCTGTTGGAATTGTGGTAAACATGGACATATAAAAATGAAGTGTCGATTGCAACCTCTTCACATGAAACTAGCTGGAGCTCAATTGCATAATATGGAGGCCCATAATGAAGAAATTCCTTCTGTTTGGACAGAGGAAGCATTAGAGAAGGACTTAAGTACCTTGGGTAATGATATCTCAATCCAATCTTTACTTTGCATCTAGTGTAGTATCAATAACAAGCTAATTAATATTTTACATGATGATGGTAGTTCTCATGATTCCATTTCACATTTATCAGTACAATAGCTTAAATTAAAAACTTTTCCATCCTTGTATAAAGTGAAAGCTTCATTTCAAGGTAGTCATTATAATGTAACATGAGAAGTGCAAGATGTTACGATTAGCATAGGCGCATATGTAGATGCAAGAACATTCTTAATTGCACCTTTGCAATCTTACGATGTTATACTCCGTATGCCTTTTTGTCACCATTATAATCCACATGTTGACTACCATACACATACCTTTAACTTTGAATTTAAAGGTCAAATCATTACTTTGTCTTCACGGCATGATTTCCAGCCATTTCAATTGAAAGTAAAACGTGCATTTAGGAAAGGATTCAACTCATGCATTGTGTTTGTCAATGTCATCAATGATTAAAATCATACACTTCCTGATGCACATAAACCTTTCATGACTACTTATAACGATTGTTTTATGTCTGAGTATCCCTCTAAACTACCACCATCTCGAGGATCCTTTGACCATAGCATAGACTTAGTCCCTGGTAGTTCTCCTCCTCATAAAACACCTTATAAACATGGCCCACTACACCAAAAGGAAATAGAAAACCAAGTAAAAGACCTACTACAGAAAGCACTTATAAGGCCTCGTTCTTCCCCATTTGGAGCTCCAGTTATAGAGCCCTTAGCAAGATCATAATAAAGAATAGATACCCTATTCCTTGAATAGATTATCTTTTAGATAAATTACGAGGAGCTTGTGTCTTTGGTAAAATTAATCTAAAATCAGGTTACCATCAGATTCGTATGACACAAAGTGATATTTTTAAGACTGCATTTAGAACTCAAACTAGCCATTATGAATTTATGGTAATGCCCTTTGGAGTTACTAATGCCCCTACTACGTTTGCACGAATGATGAACAACATTTTTCTTAATTACCAAGCTTTCGTTCTTGTATTGTTCGACGATATACTTGTTTACTATAAGAATGATAGTAAGCATGAGAAGCATCTTCAAATAGTTTTTCATTTTCTATGAAAGAACACACTTTACACTAATCCTAAAAAAGAGTTACTTCTTTCAATGTAAGCTACAATATCTAGAACATATTTGAAGTATTTAGTTAGCAATGCACCACAGTGCACCAAGCTGCATGACGATATCCTCGGAGTAGAAAACCAAGCTCCTAAGGCTGCACACGGTAGTCCGCACAAAGACTACAAAATACGCAAAAAACATAGTACACAGGGAGCACGAAGACTGACTTCTTAGGTCTTACAAAATATGGTCAATCTTACAGTCCATGATTGACCAGGCCACTATATGTTTTATTAAAGAACATATACAAAGAAGTGTCCGTTGGCCATTTGGCCTTTCACATGGACAATAACGGTAACAATCTCCCACTAAAGGCCAATATGGCCAAAGTAACTATCAGAGAAAAATAAAGAATTATAAAGAATACCTGAGTGTAAGTATACAAACTATATGTAATAAAGTACGTCTATGATCTAAGGGTCCAGCCGGTTCAGACAGATCTGAAATCGGACACCGTTTGGTCACTCGTCTGTAGGACCAAAGATCTCAATAATAGACTCAAGCATAAGTTTATGTGCTCTCATATTCAAGTAATCCACTTAATATCCTAGTGGTTAAGTCTCATGATTGTGAAGGAGGAGGCCTTGGGTTCAACTCCCATGGGGAGCATGAAGAGAGAGTTTTGCCCGAGGAGCTCTAGAGCCTTCTAACTCAAGTTAAGGTGAGTTAACTTGAGTCCAGGGAGACTTAACTCAAGAGGTGAGTACAACAACCACTAGTGGACTCTAGTGGAAGGTATGAAAGGAGTGGAGGGGATTGCACATGCACTTGTGGACTCTAGTTACATTTCTGGTCCTCGTTGATTCGAGCAGCTATATATATAGGCATAAGGTTGGGAGGAGAGTCATCTCTCTAGCATGTGGTGGTCGTAATCCTTGTTCTCTTGCATTGGTATCAAATGTAATAAAGTAAGTCTATGATCTAAGGGTCTGGCTGGTTCAGACAGATCTGAAATCGGATTGAATGGGGTGCGAGCACAAACCCTTGCCCAGAGACATCGCGTGATTTAGTTCTTCTCCCTTTTTACTCTGTTGCTAATACCTCTGCAGCCCGAACAGTAATTAAAATGAGATTAAGCGATCCAACAATTTAATCATGAGCACCTGTAGGTGAGTCGGACAAAAAATTTGCCCATTTCCTACACGTCTCAGGTTTGAATCCTAGGCACGGTCTGCTATTCTTTTACCTTTTGAACTTATCCTTAGCCTCCTACAACGCGGGCAACAGCTCTTGGTTTATTCCTTGGAATAGGATCTCACCAAAGAGATTAGGTGACTTTGATAAGTGAAGGACCTCATGAAGAGGACGTCCCAGGTTCAAAACCCCTATGCCATCCTTTCTTGGAAACTTTTGTATACATGTGATGCATGTCTGTTCGTAGCGCCAGCTCCCAACGAGGTTATTTAACATTATAATATCATCATTCTATGAACAGAAGTGGCGCTTGTCATAATGGATAAAGCAACAAGCATACATCCACACGGTCTTGGGTTCGAATCCACTTGTGTGCCTTTGCAGTATCTATAGATAGAATGATTTTTGGTTCTCTAAGCATGCGCCGAACAGAAGACATGCCGATAAATAGAACACCGAAAAACAACAACAAAAATAATTTCCTGGGAATGAGTGTATAGCAAGGCTCGAGGAGGATGATGAAAACAAGTTCTTCATGAAAACTTATGAAGAAGGTGATGAGCTATCAAAGGTCTCCATGAAAGCTAGCCTGGAGCTCTGATACCTATGTAAGAGAACAAGGATTACGACCACCACGTGCTAGAGAGATGACTCTCCTCCCAACCTTATGCCTATATATATAGCTCCTCGAATCAACGAGGACCACAAATGTAACTAGAGTCCACAAGTGCATGTGCAATCTCCTCCACTCCTTTCATACCTTCCACCAGAGTCCACTAGTGGCTGTTGTACTCACCTCTTGAGTTAAGTCTCCCTGGACTCAAGTTAACTCACCTTAACTTGAGTTAGAAGGCTCTAGAGCTCCTTGGGCAAAACTCTCTCCTCATGCTCCCCATGGGAGTTGAACCCAAGACCTCCTCCTTCACAACCATGAGACTTTACCACTAGGCGAAGTGGATTACTTGAATATGTTTGAGTATATTCTTGAGATCTTTGGTCCTACAGACGAGTGACCAAACAGTGTCCGATTTCAGATCTGTCTGAACTCGCCAGACCCTTAGATCATAGAGTTACTTTATTACACTATACCTCCCACCTAATGGGCATGCTACACAATATACAAGTGACTGTGTAAGATCATGAATCAAGTAATACCCATCAAGTGATAACAGTGTCGAAAGTTATCCTATGGTAGAGCTTTAGTCAAAGCATTTGCAGCATTATCTCGAGTGTTTACCTTCTCAAGAATAATGCGCTTAGTGGCTAAGAAATCTCTAATGAAGTGATACATCACCTCAATGTGCTTGGTCTTTGCATGATAGACCGGATTCTTAGCCAAAGCAATGGCACTTTGACTATCACTGAGCAAACGAGGTACATGCTGAGGTAAACCCATATCACAAGCAAGACGAGAAAGCCACAATGCTTCCTTACATGCCTCAGTTGCTGCAACATACTCTGCTTCTATGGTGGAAACTGAGCATAGAAGACCACCTTGTAACCAAGGTCATCAAGTTCACCAACTGACATCAAATTGTGTGATAGCTGAGGTACATGGCATACATTATGCATAGTAAATTTTGAACCATCAATGAACTGCACAACCACATCTCCAATCCCCACAACATCACACTGGTAAGAGTCACCAAGTCTCACGGTACCAAGAGACTTTGCTGCATAATTAGAAAACCATTCTCTATGTGGTGTCAATGGAAAGAAGCACCAGAATCTAGCCGCTAGATGTGGGAAAGAGAATCAACCATAAGAGCCTTAGTTGGCACAGTACTATCAAGTGTCAACACATCAGCATCATCAAAAATAGCATTAATTTCTTCAATCTTCACAGTCGAAGTAGATGGTGCAGGTAACTGTTTAACATGCCCATCAACATTCTGTCCTTTACCTTTAGCATTCTTTAATGCATAACTGTCTTTCTTCATGTGTCCTTTCTTATGAAAATAATGGCATTTGATATCCCTCTTCCTTGATTTACTTCTACTCTTATTTCGTTGACCATTATTTTCCTTGTTCTTGCTCATGCCATGTTGCCGATTCTTTTCTTGGTAAGAATCATGAACATTATATGCATCTCCACTCTGAGTGCCAACCATCGGTTTTCTACGAATCTCCTCACTCAAGAGTGCTCCACATATGTCATCATAGACAAGTTTACCACTAGGTGCATTGTTGCTAATATCTGTGCAAAACGTATCCCATGATGATGGTAAGGTGCATAACAACAATATTGCTTTCATTTCATTATCCGTATCCATTTTTTGAGCCTGTAATTGGGAGAATATAGCATCAAAATCATTAGATGAGCACCAACACTATCTATGTCCTTCATACGAAGGTCATATAATTTTCTCATCAGATACACTTTATTTGATGTCGTCTCTTTTTCATATGTATTGCATAACTTCTTCCAAAGCTCCTCTGCACTTTGACAGTCTAATAATGTAAAGTAAAAATCATCTACCAGGTGCAAGTGAATGGTAGAGATAGCCATTTCATCTACTCATCCCAATCATCTTCATCCATGTCAGCAGGCTTCTTTGAAATTCCATTTACTCGCTTCCATTGCCTCCTTTGAATCACCACATCTTTAATCTGATTCTTCCATAGAGCAAAGTTCGTGCCATTGAATTTTTGGATCTCAAAATGGTCTTTGCCTTGCAAGTTATAGCTCCTCCTCGGAACACTAGCACTAGACCCTGATCCACTGGATGTGCCTGAGACCTCTGATGCCATGATGGTAGAGAACTGAATAGAATGATAATGGAGCTAGAAGAGTCTAAACACCAAGAAATAATTGTATCAAGGAGTAAATCAACCACTGTATAGTTGATAAAACCAAAAATTTGGAAAAATGTTTCCAGAGTATCCTTTGCAAAATGAGCATATGGCCAGTGTCAAAATATCATAAAACTGCAAGTATTGACATGTCTACCTGCATAGTGAATCATTGACTCCATTGCATATAATCAGTTACCCCATAGAAGCCAACTAGGCTTATCAAGCACCTATGAACAACTATCATACATCTCCTATGACGAGGCTCGATAAGTCTTCCACCTGCATCACCGAAGAGACCCTGACATCTAGGTGTCTCCTAGTTAAGAAAACCTCACCACGACCCTCTTTATCAAACGTAAAAGGCTTTATGCAAAAATGTAAGTGCTATATCAATGACCACATGGACGTACATAAGCGGTATCCGCAGAAGCATACATGGTGTGTATGTGCTCAATATATGCAGTAAAATGACAATAAAAGTCTGAATGCAGAGCCCAAAAACTAGCCAATAACACCTGCAAGTGTCTGTCAACTCTAATGTTTTAGGCTCAAAACCTGCATAGATTTATAGCGACTGCTCCCACCAAAACTGAAAACCTCTCAAGGAACCTGTAGTTTTACGAGTGTGGCTGAAAAAAATAGCCCCAAAGGTTGATATTTATTTTCGGAGAAGTACAAAGAACACTCTTCTTGATGTTCTTGGACCTGTGCAAAGAGAACTATGTGCGAAAGTACTCCAAAATGGCTCCAAAAGACACCCCAAACATGCTTCAGAAATAGGCTTTGAAAGCAAAGAATGAAGCTTTGAGGGACCAAAACTTGTTCAAGGTAATATCAACCTTAGTCTTTCCCCTTCTTCAAACACCACAAGAGTGTAGCTTAGTGGCAAGAGATTTCCACGGTTAAGCGAGCTCTGGGGGAAACAGTACTGGGATGGGTGACCTCTTGGGAAGTACCGGGAACCTCTATATTCCTTGATTGTTGAGGTCCTCCCTCGCGTGCAGCCAACAGTGACTTGGGTGACTCAGATGACAAGGTATGCCAAGGTCTATGCCTTGGGGAGGGGGTGCTCTCTTTGCTTGCATAAAAGGAACAAAGCTTTTGTGTGGAACTACTCTGATACCAATGAAGTATTTCATTGGCGATGCACCATAGTGCACTCTCCTTCTCCCAAGCTCCACGACAATATCCTCGGAGTAGAAAACCAAGCTCCTAAGTTCTCACAGAGACTACAAAATACGCAAAAAACACAGTACACAAGGATCACGAAGACAAACTTCTTAGGTCTTACAAAATGCGGTCAATCTTACAGTCCATGACTGACCAGACCACTATATGTTGTATTAAAGAACATATACAAAGAAGTGTCCAGTGGCCATTTGGCCTTTCACATGGACACTAACGGTAACAATATTATTTCAAGTGAAGGCATGCATGTGGATCCAAAAAAGATTAAGGTGATAGTAGAAGGGCCTGCACCACAATCAGTCAATGATGTTCATTCTTTTCTGGGGTTGGCTAGTTTCTATAGGAAGTTTGTTCGAAATTTTTCTTATTTAGCATTGCCTCTTACCTTGTCATTGAAAAAGAAAATAAATTTGCATGGGGACTTACCCAACAACAATCCTTTGAAAAACTCAAACATGCACTTTCACATGCACCTGTTTTATAGTTACTTGATTTTTTATAGTCATTTCATGTTGTTACTGATGCTCGTGGTTCAGGAATACGAGTTGTTTTGATGCAAAATGATCATCCTATTGCATTTGAGAGTAGGAAGCTTAAGCCCTCAGAAAAGAATTATAGTAAATATGATAAAGAATTGTTAGCCGTTGTGCATGCTTTGTGAATTTGGAAACACTATCTTATGGGCTCTGAGGTCTTGATCAAAATCGATCAACAGACTATTAAGCATTTATTAAATCAGCCCTTAACCTCTGATAGACATCTTAAATGGGCTTTATTCATTCAAAATTTCCAACCCATGATCCAATATCAACTTGGTAAAGCTAATGTTGTACTTGATGCTCTTAGCCATTTTCCTTCACATTCTGTTGTTTTGCATAATATTTATACCATCCAAATCCATTCTTTTCAAGAAATGATTTCCACTTATGTATCTCATTTCTATTTTTCACGTGCATGGCATGACTTCAACAATGGTGCATCTTTATCTGATGAACAATATACATTTCATCATGGTTTACTTTATTTTCAACATAGATTGTGCATAACCCAAGCTTTTGAAGATTTTTTCATCAAGGAAATGCATGAACCATCTTACATGGGTCATGGAGGCATAGAGAGCACCATTTCTGGTTGAAAAACTTTCTTCTTTTGGCCACACATGGAAAAAGATATCGCACATTATGTTTCTCAATGCATTGTATGTAAGCATGTAAAACATCCTCATGGTAAACCATTTGGATTATTAATGCCAATTAGGAGATGATTTTTGTCTTCTTTCTCTCTGTGGCTCTATAGGAGTATGATTTTTGGTTATTCTAGGAATATCAACTTGTTCTAAGTTTTGTTCCCAAGTTCCTTTTTCAGTGTCTTGCCCTAGGTCATTTGTATTATCTCGGTCATTTGTGAAGACATAGGTACATCCATGTCAATCCTCATACTTACATTCTTTAAATTGAGCTATAGACATCAAATTTATAGGTATTTCTAAGTTTATCAATTTAATGAGATCCTTATGCAACCCATCATGATATACATAGGTTCCAAGCCTATCTGTATATATATACTTGAGGATATTCCTGTAGTCCCCTGTATCAAAAGGTTTAGCCCCTTCATTCATGCTTTCCATACTCAAGTGTATGATAGGGGAGTGGTTTTGATGTCTAAATCTATCTTGTTTTCCTAATGTTTTTCTAGCTTCCTGATGATGGTCCAATATAACTTCGGATCTCAATTTCATTCACTTTATTTCTCTTACCCAACTAACCCTAATTGTTTCAAGAATCACATGATTTGGTCTTTTGTTGGTAATTTTTTATTTGATTTTAGTGCCCAATGAGTCAATAATCACAATCCTGGCCCAATTTGGTGAGAATTTGATCAAAATTGAGATTTTGAGAACATCCGTGTGAAAATTGTGTCTTTAACAATCCTGACTCAAAATCATAAGATTTTAGTAAGAATCACGATTGGGTGAAATTGTGTTTGAGAATATAAAAATTTCCACAATCCCAACCTAAATTTGTGAAAATTTGGTCAAAATCATGATTTTGTGCAAGTTTGGGTGAAAATTGTGTTTTTCACAACCCTGACTCAAAATCTTAAGATTTTGGTCAAAATCACGATTGGGTGATTTTTTGGGTGAAAATCGTGTTCCTGACTCAAAATCGTGAGATTTTGGTTAGAATCATGTGTGATTTTTTGGGTGAAAATTGTGTTTTTCATGATGCTAACTCAAAATGAGATTTTGGTCAGAATCGCGATTGTGTGATTTTTTTGGGTGAAAATCATATTTTTGATGATCTTGACTCAAAATCGTGCGATTTTGGTCAAAAATGCGATTGTGTGATTTTTTGGGTGAAAATCGTGTTTTTCACGATCCTGACTCAAAATCGTGAGATTTTGGTCAGAATCGCGATCGTGTGATTTTTTGGATGAAAATCGTGATTTTGAGGATCTTGACTCAAAATCGTGAGATTTTGGTGAAAAATGCAATTGTGTGATTTTTTGGGTGACAATCGTGTTTTTCACGATCCTGACTCAAAATTGTGAGATTTTGGTCAGAATTGCAATTATGTCATTTTTTGGGTGCAAATCGTGTTTTTCACGATCTTGATTTAAAATCGTGAGATTTTGCTTAGAACCATGATTGTGTGATTTTTTGGGTGAAAATTGTGTTTTTCACGATTCGAACTCAAAATTGTGAGATTTTGTTCAAAATTACGATTGTGTGATTTTTTGGGTGAAAATCGTGTTTTTCACGATCTTGACTTAAAATCATGAGATTTTGGTTAGAATCGCAATTGTGTGATTTTTTGAGTGAAAATTGTGTTTTTCATGATCTTAACTCAAAATTGTGAGATTTTGGTCAGAACCATGATTGTGTGATTTTTTGGGTGAAAATCGTGTTTTTCACGATCCTAACTCAAAATTGTGAGATTTTGATCAGACGCGATTGTGTGATTTTTTGGGTGAAAATCGTGTTTTTCACGATCTTGACTTAAAATCGTGAGATTTTGGTCAGAATCGTGATTGTGTGATTTTTTGGGTGAAAATCTTGTTTTTTGCGATCGTGACTCAAAATCATGAGATTTTGGTCAGAATCGTGACTGTGTGTTTTTTTTGGGTGAAAATCGTGTTTTTCACGATTTTGATTCAAAATCATGAGATTTTGATGAGAATTGTGATTTGGTGATTTTTTGTTAGAAAATTTTTCTTTATCTTTTCTTAGTTTTCTTAACTCCCACAAAAGCGCGATTTCAACATAAAGTCATGCAATAAACTATGAAATAAAAAATTTATCTTTTCTTCAATTTAAGACCTATTTCATAAAATCGTGATTCTGTTCAACTATTGATTCTTCAAAAAAAATTCAACAAATAACCAAAACTTTTATAAAAAAATTTTGCTAAGGATATTACCTTGCTTGTGCTAAATTCTCTTGGTCACAATGAGCGTCCTTCTGATAATTGCAATTCTGTGCTCTTCTTTTCTCTCTCTCACTCAACAAATGATCAAGAATTTTCAAAATCTTCCTTTTATAGTTACTGCTCAGAATCGCGATTTTTCACTTATCTTCAAAATCTCCTTATGAATTTGTTTCTCTTCTTCACTATTACTCCTCAATACTCACTAGTTTCTACTTTTTGCCCAAATTTTCTCAAGTTCTCCCCCTTCTCTAAGAATCGTGATTGTCTGCAGAGAATGCTGGTTTCTAAAATCTTATCCAAATTTACATTTTTTTTTCAAATGTTTCAATTCAATATGTTTCTTTAATTGTTTCCCATCACTTTCTTCCCTTGGTTTTGTATTTTTTCAATTTTTTATATTTTTTTATTTTATTATTCCCAAATAAAAAGTAAACAAATTATTTAGGGTTTCTTTGAATGTACCACAAACTCATGGTAATGACTAGAAATTATGCTACTTGAACTTAACGAACAACATGCAACTCAAATAGAGTGAATGAAGTAATCTCTAAACCAAAAACAAGACACTCACCTTTACACATTTGCACACATGATGATTTATAATGAATTTGAACAAATGTTTATTACCATCAACTTGGAAGATCCAGCAAAGGTCCAAAGTTCGAATGACTAAAAGATTTGCTTAACTACAAGGAATACGGGCGTATAGCGACGGTTAAGGCGACATAATTTCGTCGCTATAAAATTAAAAAATGCATCATAATGAGCACCACGCGCGCACCATCGATTAAACGACGAGCCAAATGATGTTTTTTGTGACTTGTGGCACGATGGGGTTTGTGACGCTTGCATAGAGCGTCGCTAACATGATGGTTTTAAATAGCGATGCTTTTCTGCGTCGCATAAGCGACGCTAAAACATGTCGCTCATAGCATCGTTTACATGACGGTTTGTTGACGGAAAAAAATTAAAACGTTGGAGGCTCTTCGATCGGCATTTTCACGCATCTGATTGAAGAGCTCTCCAACGTTCCCAATTGCGCTTTGCTTACAAGCTGAAGCAAGTATATGTAGAATTGTTGTTTTGCCTAAGCTCTCTCTTATTGTCTCCCGTTGTCTTTGTTTCTCTCTTTCTACATCTTTCTCTCTTTGAATTCTCTCTCTCTCTCTCTCTCCCTCTCTCTCTCTTCTTTCTCTCTTTATTTCAGGTTATTCAAGAAGCTAACCAAGAAAAAAGTATGGCTAACTATTGTAAGTACAATTTCTATTCTTTGTATATCATTTGAATTGTGTTATTTTCATTAGATAGCATACTCACACTAATTGATATGCACTTATACGCTTATACATGATGAAGATGCACTTTCACACATATACACATGCACAAACGCATACCCACATATACACTTACACATGCACATGCACATACATACATATACACACACATACATATACACTTAGGTACACACATATGAATGAATTATATAATTAAAGTATTAAAACACATATACACATGCACACACACATGCACATACCTACATATACACATATACATGCACATATATACACACATATACACATAGACTTACACATATACATGCACATACATATACACACATATACACATGCACATGCACATACTCATACACACATATACACTTACACATGCACATGCACATACATACATATACACACACATACACATGCACATACATACATATACACACACATACATATACACTTAGGTACACACATATGAATGAATTATATAATTAAAGTATTAAAACACATATACACATGCACACACACATGCACATACCTACATATACACATATACATGCACATATATACACACATATACACATAGAGTTACACATATACATGCACATACATATACACACACATGCACATGCACATACTCATACACACATATACACTTACACATGCACATGCACATACATACATATACACACACATACACATGCACATACATACATATACACACACATACATATACACTTAGGTACACACATATGAATGAAATACATATACACATGCACACACACATGCACATACCTACATATACACATATACATGCACATATATACACACATATACACATAGAGTTACACATATACATGCACATACATATACACACACATACACATGCACATGCACATACTCATACACACATATACACTTACACATGCACATGCACATGCACATACATACATATACACACACATGCACATGCACACACATACGTATACACACACATACATATACACACACATACATATACACTTAGGTACACACATATGAATGAATTATATAATTAAAGTATTAAAACACATATACACATGCACACACACATGCACATACCTACATATACACATGTACATGCACATACACACATATACACATAGAGTTACACATATAAATGCACATACATATACACACACATACACATGCACATGCACATACTCATACACACATATACACTTACACATGCACATGCACATACATATACACACACATACACATGCACATACATACATATACACACACATACATATACACTTAGGTACACACATATGAATGAATTATATAATTAAAGTATTAAAACACATGCTTAATATAAACAATAATAACAATCAATAGAACAAAACTCTTCATTACTTAATACCATACACACAATTCAAAACATAACTAAAATGAAAAATATATAGATAATATATATATATATATATATATATATATATATATATATATATATATATATATATATATATATATATATATATATATATATATATATATATATATATATATAAATGTAAATACATATAATCCAATGTCATAATCAACTAAAATCCTAATCATCATCATGATCATCATCATCATCATCAGTAGTATCATGATCATCTTGATCATCCTCATCCTCATCGTCATGATCATCCTCTGACGATCGAGATCGTCCCTCCTGTGTCTGTCTCTCCACCTCATCCATATCTGTCTCTCCATAATACTCCTGTATTATATATAACAAAAATAATACTCCTGTGTCTGTCTCTCCACCTCATCCATATCTGTCTCTCCATAATACTCCTGTATTATCGAAGACCACGATTGGAATGTATTGAACATGAGGCAAAGTATGGTACTTTTGAGCGTGCACCATCACCTGGTCAATAACTGATAATGCTTGGGTATGTATTTTTTATATATATTAATGTCGATATTTTATTTCAAAACCATATACAAAATCAAATTACTGTTCATATACAGGAATACTTGCTCGATGATGATGATGATGATAATTTTTCTCATAATGTTAATATACCTCGTACACGTCATGGACTTGTTGTTCATCAATTACAAGCAGAGGTTTCTAGAAATCCTCTACCTCCTGGTTTAGAGAATGAAACGGCTGGAGATTATCCATTGCCAGCTCGTGATCGTTCTTTAGTACAAACATATGATAGAAGAAGATATGGAGGATGGAATAGAGGTCTATTTCCTTTAGATGGAGAGGTTTTCAACTTTTGGGGTAATCGCTATATGATTTCTCCATCCACTATTACTAATGTTGGTCGTGGTCTCTTTATTGTAGAGGATTTGTATGTGCCTCCAAACTCTAAAGTCACTCTTATGTCATTTTGTGGTCCTATATATAGATGGGGAGATTGGCATCGACTTTCACGTTATGTTCAAAGCATGAGTACTTGTGGAATATGCTTGAACGCAACATCCCTTACTAATAGAAGGATTTTACATGCAAAAAATGAAAGATTATATATTGATGGAAGACCTAACACCCATGGAAATATAGCAGGTTTAATAAATAGTAGTCGAGGGTTACATAATGTTGAGATATCAAGCTCAACATGTGATGATCCAGGATGACACGTACCAGTTTTTCGTTTCTCTGACATGTATAGTGGTCATGCCGGTATATGTCAGGGATACTTCATTGAGCTTTATTAAATTTATCTACCGAGAGTGATGGCACATTTGTTTCTTGCCAGCTCACTCATTCGCGAACATTAGGTTTTTCCTTATGTACTGGTCTTTATATATTGCACTTGTTGTATTCTTGTTTTTTAGGTCATTCTTGTACATTCCTTTTATGTAATCGAAGAAGAAGAAGAAGAAGATCATTCTTCCTTGCCTCAATTTGTGTGTGTGCTTCTCCTTGAGAGTGAGAGTGTATGTGTGAGCTCCCTTCCTTATCTCCTTCATCGTGACATGGTATCAGAGCCAGCGTGGCTGTAGAGAGCTCGTGGAGAAGGCGACGGTGAAGACTACGCGGCAAGGTGTGGAGAAAACGCGATTTCACAAACGACCTCCGTTTGCTACGAAGTTTCGGAGCCATCTCGACCTCTGTTTCGAGCCTGCAAGGTGGGGCCCACAGAAAAACCAGATCAATTTCAGAAACTGTAACTTGCGTTGTGTTCGGCGACACTCATATATTCTAGATCCAGAATTCAAGCGATTCCGTGTACTGTTGATACACGAAAACTGTGTTTTTCTGAGATCGAACTGTCACATCATAGTGCAACAGTGTTCAAGCAGAAGTGCTGCTTGTAGTGTGTTGCGGTGTTGAGAATTGTTGCAGAAATGGCAAACACAGATGGAATGAGTCAGCTTATGAGCGATAAGCTGGACAAGAACAACTTCCATGCTCGGAGATTCAGAATGACGAATTTCTTGATGGGAAAAGGCTACTGGAAGTACATCAAAGGAGAGAATGAAAATGCTCCGCAGTTACCAAAAAGGAATCGGACTGCAGAACAGTTAAGATCATATGAGGAATGGAATCAAGGAGCACGAAAGGTAATGTAATGGCTATCTGTTAGCATATAGGATAGCATGATTGGACACATACAGGATGCCAAGACTCCAAAAGAGGCTTGGAACAGTTTGGTCACTTTGTACGAGACCAATACAAAGGCACGGAAATTGCAACTCAAGAACGAGCTGCATACATTGGAGAAAAAGAGCATGTCGGTAAGTGACTACACTCTAAAAATCAAAAGCATATGTGAGTCACTTGCATCTATTGGCGTGAATGTGGATGATGATGATAAGGTAGAAGTGTGCCTTCGTGGTTTAGGAACTGCATATAAGCAGTTCAGAACGTCTATACAGACCAGGGAAAATATTCCAAATTTTGCTGATTTAGTATCTGTGCTGATTATTGAAGAAAAGAATCTTGGTGAGGATTCAAACTCCCAAGGAAAGCCCAGTTCTGAGCAGGTATTCTACTCTGGCAGAGGAAGAGGCAGAGGTAGAGGTTTTGGAAGTGGAAGAGGAAACAATAACCAAGAGCAAGGTCATCAACAGAATCATGCAGGAGGAAGAGGACAGTTTCGAGGCAGGGGGAGTCAAAGAGGTCGCAGAAATTTCCAAAGAAATGATTCAGGTACTGATAGTAAAGGATGCTGGAATTGTGGTAAACCTAGACACTTTGAACGTGATTGCAGGTTGAAGAATCAAAATAACAGAAGGCAGCAAAACAACTATGCATCCACAAGTGCAGATGATTCTGAGAAGTTGTTTATGGTTCAACATCACATGATGAATACGATGTCTGCTGGTGTTTCAAAATCGAATGATAATGTCTGGTATGTTGATTCAGGTGCTTCAAATCACATGACCAATCATGCAGAATGGTTTAGTAGTTTGTAGAAAATGCCAGTTCCTGGATATGTTGAAACAGGTGATGATACATCGCATCCTATTGAGCATACAGGAAACATAGCATTGTCTATGGAGGACGGAAAGGTAAAACATCTTGCTGATGTGATGCATGTTCCAAATATAACAAAGAATCAAGTTTCTGTTGGACAAATGGTTGACCAGGGATTACAAGTCAGGTTCAATGCTGATGGATTATATGTAGAAGAGTACAAGCAAGATGGACGATTGGTTGCCAAAGGAAACAAAGTGGGTGGGATGTTCACCTTAAATGTGAAGATTCTTGAAATGAATGCAGCCATGTTTGCAAAAGGTGCAGGCGTTATTGCAGATATAGAGATATGGCACAAACGCATTGGACATGCAAACTTGCAAAGGCTGAAACTGATGCAGTCAAAGGAGATGGTCCATGGACTACCAAATTTCAAAGTTGCAAAAATGCAAAACGTATGTGCAGCATGTCAATTTGGAAAACAGTCAAGAGCATCATTTCCACATGACAAGCATGTTAGTGAGAATGTACTAGAAGTAGTACATACAGATGTTTGGGGTCCAGCAAAGACCACATCTATGGGTGGTTGCAGGTTTTATGTTACTTTCATTGATGACCATACACGCAAAGTATGGGTATATTTCATGAAAGAAAAGAGTGAGGTGTTTACTCACTTCCAGAATTTTAAAGTTATGGTGGAAAAGTAGACAGGGACGTACATTCAGACATTAAGATCTGATGGAGGAGGTGAATACATGTCAAATGAGTTCAGCAGTTTTCTAAAAAATCATGGAATTCGGCGTCAATTTTCATGCAGGTACACATCACAACAGAATGGTGTTGCTGAACACAAAAATAGACGTATTGCAAAAATAGCAAGAGCGGTAATGGCTGAGAAGAATATGCCTCATTGTTATTGGGAAGAAGTTGTGCATACTGTTGTATACATCATGAACAGAACTTCAACTGCTACTGTACATCAAGTTACACCTGAAGAGAAGTTTACAGGTAAAAAGCCAAACTTATCACATCTGAAAGTTTTTGGCTGTATGCATATGTACATGTCCCAGATGAATTGAGGACGAAGCTTGATCCAAAAGCAGAAAAGTGTGTCTTCATTGGATATTCCCTTGAGCAAAAGGGATATAAATGTTATAACCCACTCACACGATAGATAAAGGTGAGTAGAGATGTGGTATTTGATGAAATGTCAAGCTTCTATGCAGATGCCAAAGAAGGACTGAGTCTTGAACCAAATGACAAAGAAAATGCTGAAAAATCGTGCAGAATCTCAGGTTTTGAGTGGACCGGATGCATCACCAAGCAATAGTTCCAACTCAAATCCATGGAGTGGAAGATTACATGGGAATTTCAGTCCAGCAAATTCATCAAATACAGCCAAGAAAGGTAAAGAAAAGCTTTCTGTTGGTCATAAAACATGTGCAGGTTTTGAAGACGTTGATGGAGATTCCAACGGTTCAGAAAAGACTCTTGATGAAGAACTTGGATTGCCCTCTGTGAAGACTCCAGGAGTAAGAAGGGCACATGCAGATGATACAAGGAGAAGTGACCCAGGACCAAGAAGATCTAGGAGGATGCGTAATCCAGTGCAACGATTGACATATGATAGTTACATGGCTGGCCATTGCGCCTACATGAAAAAGGTAATACAAGATGCTGAACTTTCCTGTTTTGAAGATGCAATTGGTAATGCAGATTGGGAAAAAGCTATGGATGAGGAGATGGCTGCACTTTATGGAAATGATACATGGAAGCTGGTTCCATTGCCGCAAGGAAAGAAACCCATAGGTTGTGAATGGGTTTACAAGGTAAAGCATAATGCTGATGGTAGCATAAGCAGGTATAAAGCACGATTGGTAGCTAAAGGATATGCACAGACAAATGGCATTGATTATGAGGAAACATTCAACCCTGTAGCTAAAATATCTACTGTTAGGACACTTGTTGCATTAGCTATAGCAAAAGGATGGACTTTGCATCAGATGGATGTGAAGAATGCTTTCCTACATGGTGAGTTACAGGAAGAAGTATATATGGACCAGCCACAAGGATATGAAGATTCAAATCATCCAGAATATGTTTGCAGGTTGCAAAAGGCTTTGTATGGGCTGAAGCAGGCTCCGCGTGCATGGCATGCAAGGATTGCTGATTACTTAACCAGCATTGGGTTTTCTATGTGTGATGCAGATCACTCACTATATGCAAGGAAGGCCGATGATGGCATCACTATTGTGGCTATTTATGTTGATGACCTGATTGTAGGTGGTGATAATGAAGAAAGCATCAAAGAGGTAAAGAAACTTCTTATGCAGGAATTCGACATGAAAGATCTTGGTGTGCTGCGCTATTTCTTGGGCATTGATTTTATACATACAGAAACAGGTATATGGATGTCACAAAGGCAATATGCCTTGAATATGCTGCAAAAGTATTGTATGGCTGATTGTAAGCCAATTTCTATGCCTTTAGATCAGAATTTGAAATTGGATACTACATCAGGTGAAGCATTGGAAAATGCTACTATGTACAGGAAAATTGTGGGAAGTCTTATATATCTTACAATTACAAGTCCTGATTTAAGCTACACTGTTGGACTTGAAAGTCAGCTTATGCAGGTTCCCAGGAAGCCACATTTGGATGCCCTGAGGTGCACTCTACGTTATGTGAGTGCTACTTTGGATTATGCATTGTTTTATGAAGCTGGTGTAGATCTGTAGGTTCATGGATACACTGATGCAGATTGGGCTGGTAGTACTCCAGATAGAAGATCTACTAGTGGCTTTCTTTTCTCACTTGGAGGTGCAGCTATTACATGGAGCAGTAAGAAGCAACCCACTGTTTCTTTGTCGAGTACAGAGGCTGAGTATAGAAGTGCTGCAATGGCAGCATGTGAGGCATCATGGCTAGAGATGTTACTTGCCGATTTAGGTGTGGAAGTGCAAAAGCCTATCACTATCTATTGTGATAATCTTAGCAGCATATAGTTAGCACGGAACCCTGTTTTCCATGCTAGAACAAAGCATATCGAGGTACATTATCACTTCATCAGAGAGAAGGTATTAGCAGGTGATATTGATCTTGTTTATGTGAGAACAGATGAGCAGGTTGCTGATATTTTCACCAAAGCACTTGGAGCTGAGAAGTTGAAGAAGTTTCGGAAGATGCTTGGATTGCAGGATATGGCGTTGAGCTTGAGGGGGAGTGTTGAGATATCAAGCTCAACATGTGATGATCCAAGATGACACGTACCAGTTTTTCGTTTCTCTGACATGTATAGTGGTCATGCCGGTATATGTCAGGGATACTTCATTGAGCTTTATTAGATTTATCTACCGAGAGTGATGGCACATTTGTTTCTTGCCAGCTCACTCATTCGTGGACATTAGGTTTTTCCTTATGTACTGGTCTTTATATATTGCACTTGTTGTATTCTTGTTTTTTAGGTCATTCTTGTACATTCCTTTTATGTAATCGAAGAAGAAGAAGAAGAAGATCATTCTTCCTTGCCTCAATTTGTGTGTGTGCTTCTCCTTGAGAGTGAGAGTGTATGTGTGAGCTCTCTTCTTTATCTACTTCCTTGTGACACATAATAGTTCAAGGACTAATTGCACATTTGAGGAGCGTGAAAATAGTCATGAATCACCAGACATGAGTAGAGATGTATCAAGATACATAGTTGTCAATGCTATTACTACATTACATGCCGGTGATCAAGTATTAGTGAATTATGGATGGCGTAGACCTCCAAGAGCACCTTTTAGCTAGAGAGAATAAAAATTTTCTATCCATATTTAAGAAGTTATACTTAATTTTATATTTAAAGCTTACTTTTTATTCATTTATGGAATACTAATGAATTTTATTTATATTGTAGATTCCAATGTATGATGTTGATGATATTCCTCCACAGCATTCACAATTGCCAATAAGACCTCATTTATTAGAAGCTTCTATGAGGAGGCTACACAAAAGTAATCTTGTGGAATATGCAAGGTTGAAAGATCTATATTCAAAAGATGATAAAGTACAAGATTTGTGTGACAATGATGAAGATGATGGCATGGCAGATTTTATTGAGGATTGGTATCAAAATGACAATGAGAGCATTGATATTTCTATAAATGAGAAATATCTTCGGGAGGAATGTTTAAAGCATGTATATGAAGGAAGTCATTTGACACGACTAAGTGCGAGCTTACTTATTCTCAATCTTCAAAATCGTTTTGGATGGAGTAATGTATCTGTTTCGACACTATTAAGGTATAATTTTCAATTTTCTACCTATTTATATATATATATGCATATATATATATATATATATATATATATATATATATATATATATATATATATATATATATATATATATATATATATATATATATATATATATATATATATATACATGCATATATAAGCATACACATAATATACATGAATGCATACACACATATAAACATACACACACATATATGCACATTTTGAAAGATGGAAAAATAATTTTAAAGGATGGGCGAACAAAAAGTGTCCATTCAATGCAGGCTTTTATTCTTACTTTAGATAAGGTAAGAACAAGAACTTGAATTGAATGGACACTTTTTGTCCACGCATCTTTTAAAACTATTAATGCATCTTTCAAAATGTTCGCGAAAAATTTGATTGTCTGGATGGCAGGATACGATTGTTTGTTTTGGAGGATATGAAGTATGTACCTTCATTGAATGATTTGTCGATTCTATCATATGTTCAGTTTGAAAGTGTGAGAAGCGGATCTATAATTGCTATTCAAAGAATTTGGCACTGTTTATAGGCCATACGATGGTGACCTGGATGAATCGCATGCACAGAGGTTACTCAAGATAGAGCAACCTGATTATAATGGACTAGTGCCAACAGGATTCCTGGGGTATGCAGTAAACCTCTTGCATGTCAATGATGAGCATCTGAACTTTAGGATACAAAGTGGAAATCATGGTGGCTTGAGAGGATCACTTTTATACAGCTTGTTCAAAGAACTTCAGGTGTATAAAAGTGATCCTCTCAAGCCACCATGATTTCCACTTTGTATCCTAAAGTTCAGATGCTCATCATTGACATGCAAGAGGTTTACTGCATACCCCAGGAATCCTGCTGGCACTAGTCCATTATAATCAGGTTGCTCTATCTACCTGAAGTTCTTTGAACAAGCTGTATCAAAGTGATCCTCTCAAGCCACCATGATTTCCACTTTGTATCCTAAAGTTCAGATGCTCATCATTGACATGCAAGAGGTTTACTGCATACCCCAGGAATCCTGCTGGCACATTAATCAGGTTGCTCTATCTTGAGTAACCTTTGTGCATGCGATTCATCTAGGTCACCATCGTATGGCCTATAAACAGTGCCAAATTCTTTGAATAGCAATTATAAACCCGCTTTTCACACTTTCAAACTGAACATATGATAGAATCGACAAATCATTCAATGAAGGTACATACTTCATATCCTCCAAAACAAACAATCGTATCCTGCCATCCAAAACAATCAAATTTATCGCGAATATTTTGAAAGATGCACATAAGTATACACATATATAAAATTATATGCATATATATATGTATATTTATTTATTTACTTTTTTCAATATGTCTTTTTTTGATGAACTTACACGTTATTATCTGAAAAGTTTTTACCAAGTCAGAATATTCTTCCTACCTCACATGATGAAATGAAGAAGATAATCAACAATCTTGGTATAGATTATCAATGTATACATGCATGTCCTAACGATTGTATTTTATATAGAGGTGAATATGCAGACTCTTTGACATGTCCCAAATGTCAATCTCCTCGATATAAGGGCGAAGAAGGTAAAATCCCAAAAAAGGTATTGAGACATTTTCCATTGGCTCCACGGATTAGACATATGTTTCAAAGCCCCGAATTATCAAAGCTTTTGACTTGGGGACATGATCACAAAAGTACTGATGGAATAATCAGAATTCCTCATGATAGTGTTGCTTTTCAGCATATTGATTCTACATGGCTTGAATTTGCACAAAATCCACAAAATCTAAAGTTAGGAGTTGCATTAGATGGGGCTAATCCATTCTCCATGAAATCCAGTAAATGGTCAACATGGCCAATGGTAGTCATAAACTACAGTCTTCCGCCATATCTTAGCATTAAAAAGGAACATTTAATGCTTTCACTTTTAATCCCAGGCAAAAGACAAGTTAAAGATATGAATATATATCTTGCTCCTCTCATTGACAATCTCCAAGAGTTATAGAGAGATATTACTGTCATTGATGTATCGAAAAGCATCAATGAAAGACATATTACGATTCGTGGTATTGTGGCTTGGACTATTCACGATTTTCTAGGATATGGTGTTTGTTCAGGTATTGATGTAATTTTTTTATTCAATATGCATGTAAATAAATATGATTTAATCTAATTATATTTTTATTATTTTCATGATGCAGGAATATCTACTAAGGGTTATAAAGCTTATCCATATTGTGGTGATTGGTTGAGATCAATCTATAGTAAGAATCTCAACAAAAATATTTATCTTCGACATCGACGATTCTTGCTTGATGATCATCCACTAAGATCTAAAAGAGAAGCGATACATTTTAATGGAAAGCTTGAAACAAGTCAGTGTCCAAAACCTATGACGCCTATGGATTGGTATAAAAAATGGACAGATGGACCTCTGATAGATCCAGAATCAGAAATCTTCAGTGATGATTCAGATAATGAGTATGTGAAGAGAGGTAAAGGAAAATTGGCACTCGCAGAGCACATATCAATATGGTATTCTTTGGAGTATTGGAAAGAGTTAAAAGTATTTCATCTTCTTGATCCTATGCATATATTAAAAAATATTGGTTATTCACTATGGCAGCATCTTCTTGGACTAAAAGATACCATAGCATCAAGGAATGATTTGAAAGATCAAAAATCCAAACCAAAGTTATGGCCAGATTTTGATAGACATCGACAAGAAACGACTTATGCACCTGCTCCTTGGGTACTTACAACAAAAGAGATACAGACTATCAACAATAGAATTCAATTGATTAAGACTCCTATAGGATATGGAGCATCTTTTTAAAACATGTTTACGATGGATGATAAGAGCTTATCTGGGTTAAAGACCCATGACTCGCATAACTTTTTGAAACATATTTTACCTTTGGTTATCGATGGATGTACAACGAAAGGAGTACAAGATGTGATCTATCATCTTGGATCACTTATAAGGTAATTATGATACTTTTATATTTAATATGTATGAATATTGGATATCTTTTATTTTTTAATTAACTCCTTTATAATTGTTTTTTATGATATGTATTGGTGGATTACATCGAAAGAGATTGACAAAAACTCGATCCCACAAAAAAACGTGAATACAAAGAGCTACTATGTTTGATGGAGAAAGAACTTCCTACTTCATTTTTTGATATTCAGGTTCATTTATTAGTCCATCTTGTAGATGAAATAGAGATTACAGGTGTTGTTAACACTTGATGGATGTTTTGGGTCGAGCGATTTATGGGAATATTGAAAGGTTATGTGCGACAAAGAGCGAAACCAGAAGGATCCATGGCAAAGGGTTGGATGCTTGAAGAGTGCATGTATTACGTTAGTGAGTACCTTGAAAGAGTTCATGAAGAAGCTCCACATGCATGGACCAACGAGTCTTCTTCAAAAATAACAGATGAGGTATTATCAAGTAAGGGAGTTCCATTCTTATTTACATTTCAAGAAAAAAATGATGTTTATAATTTTGTAACATATAATAGCGAATGCATGCAAGCATTCCTTAGCGAGTACGAGGAACTTCAAAATCTCCGAAGTAAAAGGCAAAAAAACAAAAGATATAGACGTAATCTCGATAATAATGAGATTACATATATATCTTCTTTCACGGATTGGCTATATAGTCGTTTGCAACGCGCCAACGCAAATAATGAAGAAATCTCAAATGAGCAAAGAGAGTTAATGATAGGTTGTGAACGAAAGGTAATTTTACTAAAATAATATTTTATTTTTTTCATATATGTATATTAGTTTCTATTTACTAATTAAATTTATTTTGCAGGCTCCAATGTTCACTAATATGTGGGCTTTTGGACAGCATATTAGAATCAAAGCCATTGATTCTTTACGTAAAATAGAGGATTCTAGTATTGTTGCTTCTTTCAAGCAACTATCACGTGCTAGCTCAAAAGACATGAACCTTATAGATAGCGAACTTGGTTATGTAGGAACTATTGTTGGTATCTACGAAATTATATTTCGTACATTCAAACAGGTAGAAAAAAGTTTATATTTTTTATGATAGAGTTAGTTATTTTTTTAAGCACCTAATAATGGGTTTTTGTTGTTATATATTTTGATAGGTCATTTTGAAGGTTGTCTGGTTTCGAGCCGAGTATAAAGGTAGTGATTCCACATTAAGAAAGGAATTATTTGGGTTTTGGGCAATTGATTCTTCCAAGGTAATGCGATCTACTAAAGAACCATATATTCTTCCTAGGCATATTGAACAAGCATTTTTTTATAAAAACCCAGATGCTCATCCTTGGTGGCAAGTCATTCATGTGCAACCTAGAGGTAGGTCATTGTTTGAACAGTTTATTGTTAAAGAGATCGAAGAAAGTCCTCTTGATGATTCAGCATCAGATACTGATACATCAACATCTGAAAGAGAAATTAGAATCATTATACGTGATAATGATACTAATCTTTTTGATGAAGAGGATAATTCTCTACATGCTGATTCTATTGATGAGGAAGAGGAATTACCAAAAATAGATATTAATCCATCAATAGATGATGTGATTCATGAGAACATAGATTTAACAATAGAAGAAATAAATGAAATCAATAAGGATAATGAAGATGAGACTATATTGATGTCTTACCAAAATGATGGCAATAATGAAAACATATGAGCAGATTAGATAGTAAATTCTACTCTAGTTATCGATCAATAACTTGAAGTTCTGAATGGATATCAAATAATAGATTTTTTTATGAACTTGAATAACGATGAATCCTACTAGAGAGATGAAATCATGTTCTTTTAAGTTAAAACATGAAGCTCGAGGGTATGCCTAATTATTTTATATATAGCTTTATCTTCGAGGAGCAAACTTTTATCATGTATGTATGCATATGTGTGTATATTCATGTGTATTATATGTATACGTATGTTAGTATGCATATATATGTATTTCATGTATATGTATGTGTTTGCATGTGTGTGATATATGTATACATGTGTTAGTATGCATATGTGTATATATGCATATGCATTTATGTAAAATATTCATGTATTCATGCAACATATGCAAGTGTTTATAATTGTGTACATGTATATATGTATATGTGTCTATGTGTAAATATGTACATGTAAATATGTATGCATGTATATATATGTTTATGTGTGCATGTAGGCATGTATATGTGATGTGTACATGTATATATGTATATATGTCTATGTGTAAATGTGTACATGTAAATATGTATGCATGTATATATATATTTATGTGTGCATTTAGGCATGTATGTGTGATGCATAATATATCTACTCCATTTTATATTTATGTATGCGTATCTACATGATGTGTATATATCTTTATATATATTATGATCCTCGTTGATTCGAGTAGCTATATATAGAGGCATAAGGTTGGGAGGAGAGACATCTCTCTAGTAGGACGTCCGAGGAATAGATGCAATGTGTACATATACTTCAAACATATGGCTAAAAGGTTGAATTAGAGTTTTTAAATAAGGGGTTTTAAAACCCTAATATCAAAATTAGTGTTTTCAATTTAGGATTTTTGAAATAGGATTTATTTATTTATTTATGCGTATGCATGTGTTGTGTATGTATGTGTATCTATATGTGCATATGCATATGTTGTGTGTGTGTGTGTGTGTATATGCATGTGTATATGTATATATGCATGTAAATATGATTATATGAGTCTATGTGTGTGTACATATGATTATGCATGTGTATGTGTATGTGAGTATGTGTACGTGTATGTGAGTATGTGTATGTGTCTATGTGTATTCATTATATGTGTGTAATTGCATGCATGTGTATGTGTGTGTAAAAATGTGCATGTATGTGTGTGTATGTATAAATGTACATGTATGTGTATGTGTGTAAATGTGCATGTATGATGTATATGTGTGTGTATGCGTGTATTTGTACCTCTAGTCTCACTCTTTTCTCTCTCTCTCTCATATACATACATACATACATAAACACACATACTCGTATCCACATATATATACATAAAAGTAGTGCATACCGTGCATTATCGCGACGATGAGCCATAAGTGTCCGCATCTCTTTTAGACACCACTTAAGCGACCATCCTGTCCCAAACTCTATCTCAAGTGACTAAGTACGTATTTTTTATCCCTCTCATCATGTTCACTACAAGAATAAAAAAATAATCTAAATAAAACATAAGATATTTATTTCAATTTATATGTAAAATTTATACTTACTTCCATGGTAAGTGGACAAGGCGCATGTAAGGGTCGCATAATGCCTGCATTCTTCTCTTGAACTCCAATCCATTCCCTATGTACACAATGTTCCCCTCTGACTCTATATCGCACTCTAGTCCTAAGGTGCCTATGCATGTCCTCATAGGCAACTCTGCTCTACTATCATGATCTGGAGGTGGTATAGGTGTCCTAAAAGTAGATATATAAAAATAAATAAAAATATATGTTATAATATCATTAAAAAAATTTATAAACATACCTATGAGCAGATAGTTGTCTTCCTGCATGTGGAGCCGTAGAGGAGCCCTCCTCTGATCGTTGGGTAAGCATCTGGATCGTATAGTCTAGCTCATCATCAGACATCTCTGAGTAATCACACATGATGGCCCTTAGAGTATCAGACGTAACTCTTGCTCTCATAAGACTTTTTATGAGAGTGAGTTTCGCCTTTCTCTCTCTACTAGGATCCATAATACCTAACATATAAAACAAAATGGGTTAGAAATCAATATATATACGTGTACATATGTATGTGTGTATGCATTAAGTATGTGTATGTATGCATGTGTGCGTATGTATGTGCATGTATGTGTGTGTATGTGTGTATGCATGTGTATGTGTGTGTATGCATCATTATGTGTGTATGTGTGTATGTGTGTATGTGTGTATGTGTGTGTATATGTGTGTGTGTATGTGTGTGTGTGTCTATGTGTATGTGTGTGCCTCTATGAGTGTGTATGTGTTTATATGTGTCTATGTGTCTATGTGTGTGTATGTGTCTACGTGTGTATGTGTATGCATGTATGTATGCATATGTGTGTATGTGTGTGTATGCATTATGTATGCATTATGTATGCATATGTGTGTGTATGCATTATGTATGTGTATCTATGCATGTAAGTATGTATGTATGCATATGTATGCATGTATGTGTATGTGTGTGTATGTCTCTCTATGTGTGTGTATGCATATATGTGTGTGTATGTGTGTGTGTATATGTGTTTAAAACGTATGTGTGTATGCATGTGTATGTGTGTGTATGCATCATTATGTGTGTATGTGTCTATGTGTGTATGTGTGTGTATATGTGTGTGTATGTGTGTGTGTGTCTATGTGTATGTGTGTGTCTATGTGTATGTGTGTGTGTCTATGAGTGTGTATGTGTTTATGTGTGTGTATGTTTCTATGTGTGTGTATGTGTCTATGTGTGTATGTGTATGCATGTATGTATGCATATGTGTGTGTATGCATGTGTATCTGTGTGTATGCATCATTATGTGTGTATGTTTGTGTGTGTGTATATGTGTGTGTGTATGTGTATGTGTCTATGTGTATGTGTCGCTACACGTCTATGAGTGTGTATGTGTTTATGTGTGTGTATGTGTCTATGTGTGTGTGTGTGTGTGTCTATGTGTGTATGTGTATGCATGTATGTATGCATATGTGTGTATGTGTGTGTATGCATTATGTATGCATATGTGTGTATGCATTATGTATGTGTATGTATGCATGTGCATTATGTATGCATGTAAGTATGTATGTATGCATATGCATATGCATTATGTATGCATATGTATGCATGTATGTGTAAGTGTGTGTATGTCTCTCTATGTGTGTGTGTATGCATATGTGTGTGTGTATGTGTGTATATGTGTCTGTATGTGTGTATGCATCATTATATGTGTATGTGTCTATGTGTGTATGTGTGTGTATTTGTGTGTGTCTATGTGTATGTGTGTGTATCTATGAGTGTGTATGTGTTTATGTGTGTGTATGTGTCTATGTGTGTGTATGTGTCCATGTGTGTATGTGTATGCATGTATGTATGCATATGTATGTCTATGCATGTGTATGTGTGTGTATGCATCATTATGTGTGTATGTGTCTATGTTTGTATGTGTGTGTGTGTGTATGTGTGTATGTATGTGTGTGTGTCTATGTGTATGTGTGTGCTTCTATGAGTGTGTATGTGTTTATGTGTGTGTATGTGTCTATGTGTGTGTATGTGTCTATGTGTGTGTATGTGTATGCATGTATGTATGCATATGTGTGTGTATGTGTGTGTATGCATTATGTATGCATATGTGTGTGTATGCACTATGTATGTGTATGTATGCATGTAAGTATGTATGTATGCATATGCATATGCATTATGTATGCATATGTATGCATGCATGTGTATGTGTGTGTATGTCTCTCTATGTGTGTGTATGCATATATATGTGTGTGTGTATATGTGTTTGTATGTGTGTATGCATGTGTATGTGTGTGTATGCATGTGTATGTGTGTGTATGCATCATTATGTGTGCATGCATCATTATGTGTGTATGTGTCTATGTGTGTGTGTATATGTGTGTGTATGTGTGTGTGTGTGTCTATGTGTATGTGTGTGTGTCTATGAGTGTGTATGTGTTTATGTGTGTGTATTTGTCTATGTGTGTGTATGTGTCTATGTGTGTATGTGTATGCATGTATGTATGCATATGTGTGTGTATGCATGTGTATGTGTGTATATGCATCATTATGTGTGTATGTGTCTATGTGTGTATGTTTGTGTGTGTGTTTATGTGTGTGTGTATGTGTATGTGTCTATGTGTATGTGTCGCTATGCGTCTATGAGTGTGTATGTGTTTATGTGTGTGTATGTGTCTATGTGTGTGTATGTGTGTATGTGTGTATGTGTATGCATGTATGTATGCATATGTGTGTATGTGTGTGTATGCATTATGTATGCATATGTGTGTGTATGCATTATGTATGTGTATGTATGCATGTAAGTATGTATGTATGCATATGCAATATGCGGTTATGTGTATGTGTGTGTATGTCTCTCTATGTGTGTGTGTATGCATATATGTGTGTGTGTATGCATATATGTGTGTGTATATGTGTATGTATGTGTGTATGCATGTGTATGTGTGTGTATGTATCATTATGTGTGTATGTGTCTATGTGTGTATGTGTGTGTATATGTGTGTGTACGTGTGTGTGTGTCTATGTGTATGTGTGTGTATCTATGAGTGTGTATGTGTTTATGTGTGTGTATGTGTCTATGTGTGTGTATGGGTCTATGTGTATGCATATGTATGTGTATGTGTGTGTATGCATCATTATGTGTGTATGTGTCTATGCGTGTATGTGTGTGTGTGTATGTGTGTGTGTGTGTCTATGTGTATGTGTTGCTATGCGTCTATGAGTGTGTATGTGTTTATGTGTGTGTATGTGTCTATGTGTATGTATGTGTCTATGTGTGTATGTGTATGCATGTATGTATGCATATGTGTGTGTATGTGTGTGTATGCATTATGTATTCATATGTGTGTATGCATTATGTATGTGTATGTATGCATGTGCATTATGTATACATGCAAGTATGTATGTATGCATATGCATATGCATTATGTATGCATATGTATGCATGTATGTGTATGTGTGTGTATGTCTCTCTACGTGTGTGGATGCATATATGTGTGTGTATGTGTGTGTATATGTGTGTGTATGTGTGTATGCATGTATATGTGTGTGAATGCATCATTATGTGTGTATGTGTCTATGTGTGTATGTGTGTGTGTATGTGTGTGCGCATCTATGTGTATTTGTGTGTGTCTATGAGTGTGTATCTGTTTATGTGTGTGTATGTGTCTCTGTGTGTGTATGTGTGTATGTGTGTATGTGTGTATGTGTGTATGTGTATGCATGTATGTATGCATATGTGTGTGTATGCATTATGTATGCATATGTGTGTGTATGCATTATGTATGTGTATGTATGCATGTGCATTATGTATGCATATGTGTGTGTATGCATGTAAGTATGTATGTATGTATGCATATGCATATGCATTATGTATGCATGTATGTGTATGTGTGTGCATATCTCTCTATGTGTGTGTGTGTATGCATATATGTGTGTGTATGTGTGTATGTGTGTATGTGTGTGTATGTGTGTGTGTATGTGTGTGTATGTGTGTATGGGTGTATGTGTGTGTATGTGTATGTGTATATGTGTGTGCATGTGTATGCATTATGTGTGCATGTGTGTATGCAACATTATGTGTGGATTTGTGTATATGTGTGTGTATTTGTGTGTGTATGTGTGTGTGTGTCTATGTGTATGTGTGTCTATGTGTGTATATGTGTGTGTATGCATATGTATGTGTGTGTGTGTGCATACCTGGCTTCAACGAGATGCGTGTCTCTCTCTCTCTCGTGCTCTCCCTCTTTCTCTCTCTCTCTCTCTCTCTCTCTCTCTCTCTCTCTCTCGTTCTCTTCTTGCTCTAGCGTGTTAATCCCGGCACAAATGTGCCAGGAGAAATCAAAATTTTTTTAACATTCCAGATATGCGACGCTATCCATTTTGCCAACATCGCAAATAGCGTCGCTAATTAGCTATTTGCGACGTACTCATTTAGCGTCGCATAAGCGACGTAGGCATCGCTTATGCGACGAATGCCCGTAAAAAAAAATCCAAAAACAGGACCGTCGCTTATGCGATGCTAGCGTCGCATAACCAACGGTGATTGTTTTTTTTTTCAATTCGGGGGCATCGCTACGCCCCCTATTTCTTGTAGTGAGCTTACATCCCCGACAATTACGCCAAAAGATGTTTATTGTTCTTTGGAGTTGTCCTCTCCAATCATCATAACATAAAAGATTAGCAACCTAAGCACCTTTCATTTGTCAATCTGAGAAGTATACTAAGACCACAACCCCTTCTTTATCAATGGTGTCAAAGATTTATCAACAAAATCAGCTTCAACAGAGAATTCATGAAACGTTTGTGTGAAATACTAGGGTTTTGTGTATCTTGAGTTAGAAATAAGCTTTTCAAATGATTATTGTGCCTAAATCATGCCATTTTTCATGTAGATTAAGAAAATGAAATCAAAAGTTAGTTTCAGTACCTGTATGATCAATATGAGACAATCACGATTTTGAGGAAAAGTACATAGTCAGCTTCTTCAGCAAATATATTGATAATGAAGATAGAAAATGAAAGAATGAACCTTTACTCTCATGGAATAGTCAAAGAACAGCTGATTAACAAGATAAATCCAAGGTAAACACTCAAAAATTCACCAACAAGTCACCATAGAATTCAAATGATGAGATAAGGAAGGAAGTATAAGAGCTCTCAAGTTCTCATTCAAGTCCCTTCATACAAAAAAAAATGAATCTCTCAAAATAAGTCATAAATTGACTTATATACTTTTTCCAAGTGTTCTATTTGTCACTTGAAAATTAAATGTCTAAGACTATTCTCTATACATTTTAAGAGCTCTAATAATTTATAGAGACTTACATCATTCAATCCTTCTCAAATACAAAAATCTAATTTTTACAATTCGTTTTTTTAATCCAAAAAAACATCTTCTAACAGAGAGCCTTTTGGACTTCCCTTCTAGGCTTTGCCCATGGTGAAGCGATCGAAACCAAGCTCTCATACCCCTCACACATGAGCACTTCTAGCCGGGATTCGAGAAAGCTTTCCCCTTTTGGGTACCGAAAAAGTGAAAATGTCAACAAACTGGTGCTCGCTAGCACCAATCCATTTGAGTCATCCAAAATGGGTTAAGGTATTTTTCCATCGATCAAAACCAAGTTCTCATATGCTTCACACATGAGCACTTCTAACTGGGATTCGAGAAAGCTTTCCCCTTTTTGGGTGACCCAAAAAGTGAAAATGCCAACGGACTGGTGCTCACTAGCACCAATCCATTTTGGTCATCCAAAATGGGTTAAGTTTTTTTTAATATTTTTGGATTAAAAAAGGCAACGACCAAATCATGTATTTATTTTTTTATACATGTTTAGCTTTTAGCATACACTCATCTGTAGATTCCCTTTTTTTTCTATCTCGGGCCACTTAGAATCTAGTCATCGAAGCTTCATGTGAATCTAAATCCGATGATCCAAACTCCATTTCTCAGACCATCTGAAATCCAGCCATCAGACTTTCATGTGCATCTAAATCTGGTGACTCAAAGTTGAGCTCCGGCCATCCAAATCTGGCCATCGAACATCCAGGTGCTCTTGGAATTCTTTTCGAATGACCCAAAAAGTGGTCTCTAGACACTCGAAAACATGTTCATGTGCTACCTCTATTAGTTCCCTTAGCAAATTGTGGCAACTGACCTAACATGAGTGAACTTAATTCAAGATTTTGCTTCTCCAACTTTTTGTAATAGCGGATCGTATGTTTGTTAGTGAACTTAATTAAAGATTTTGCTTCTCCATGAGTGAACTTAATTCAAGATTTTGCTTCTTCAATCTTTTGTAATAGTGGATTACATGTTTGTGAGTAACCTCGCTCTATAGAACGTCCGCTCTGGATAAGGCTGCTTTCACGGTCTGGTTAATGGATTTTGTTTTCCTCGATATTTGTTGAACTTGATATCTTTCTTCTTCGTCACTCCAGTCTCCCTTCTTGAAAAGAGACCCTCAAAAGTTCTAGAACAGAGTGCTGTGCTGACGGTGCTCATGACCTATACCCAATTTGAAATCTCCGCCCTTGTATTAAAACAAGATGTGAAAAATGCATGACGGCCGTAGGATCGCTGACGGCTGAAACGGTCATCTACAAACTGGACGCGTCGACGAGAGAGCACCCAAGTCAAATGAGCAGCCTGGCGATGGCTGAATCGTGGTCTTCCAAAGCAAGTGGAGAAGGGCATCTGCATTTTCTTGGAAAAAAAATTGGAGCCAACGTGTAAGATCGAAGTAAAGCGCCAAAAGCATTAATGTCACGATCCGTAGGAGATGGCGGCCACGCCTGAACATGGGATAAGATTTTAAGGAGTCGTCTGGGGATAACAAGAGGCATCCTCATAGAACTGTCTGTGTTATACGCTCTTATCCCCTCTCGCTCCCACGCAGGCCTCTCTACGCCTTCCCTCCCCTTCACATTACACACGCATATAGTGAGTCCCCGGTCTCTTTCCTCCTCGACCCCCTTCTCACACACGAACAGATCAAGGGAACGTTTTCTGCGGACAAATTCCATGGAAATATGCGCACTCTCCATTGCGGCCCTAATTTTGGTTCTCCTCCTTCTGCTATTCATGTGTTGGGTCCATGCTTGTGCGCGATGGAGGTGGCTGCAGAGAGTGCGCGGCATCGAGCAAGCTGCAGCAACCCAGGATCCGGAGAGTCTGATAGTGGATGGCGAAGAAGACGATCAGCAGGCTTCAGGTCATAAGTTTGCGATGTTGGGACTCGACCAGGCGGCGGTGCAGGCGCTTCCGACCTTCGTGTATAGTGGTGGCGATTTTGGTAAGGACAGCGAAAAAGACGACGCTCCGCTGCTGACAGGGAGGCCGCCAGTCAGCCCTGACAGGCCAGTCGAATGCGCCGTCTGTCTCAGCGAATTCAGCGATGGTGAGACATGCCGGCGTCTGCCCAACTGCAACCACGCCTTCCATATAGAGTGCATCGATACGTGGCTGCTTGCAAGTGCGACATGCCCCGTCTGCAGAGCTAGCTGCGGAACGCCGGCTTCTGGTCCCGACGTAGATCCGGTCTCGCCGACAGCCGCCGTGCAGTTCCCTACGAACGTTCTCTTCTGGGGCAACAACTTCACTAGGACTCTGACCGGATCGACCGGCGCTGCTCGACCCCCGATTCATCAAATTTCAGCTGTACATATCACCATAAGATCTGATTCGTCCGCCTCCGCTTCTGGCTCTGCTTCAGGACCATCGCCTCCGCCACCGCCGCCGACCCGGCGCCTTTCTGGATTGACTCGACTCAGGCGCCTTCTAAGCAGTGAAAATGTCACGCTCCTGCCCTCTACCTCTTCATCTCCAAAATCTTAATATCTGGATGAGCCCACAGATGGATGGAGAATCCACGACCAAATCAGCTCAACCTCTGATTAGAGATCGATCTGCGGTTCAATAGACAGATAAGGCCATTTTATATCTTATTGGAGCAGCTTACCAGAAAATCAGGGCCTCAGTAGAACCATTGCTGTGCTTATATCAGAGTAGCTGATCATGGACTATCAACAGATGTACCTGAATTGAAGCTGAAGGTGATTACACTCCATCGCAAGAACACTGATTTAGGCTACACGGTTACCGTTTAAGCTTGCTCCCAATGATGTATCGCCAATTTTTTCGTGAAGCTAGGAACATTGATGGATGCATCTCGCCCATCTTAATTTTGTTGTACATTATCTACCCAAAGTACATATGCATGCAAAGTCACATGTAGAAGCCTCGCGTACATACATAGACCTGTATGATGTGACTATGACTTCTACAGGAAGAGCTTTCATATGTATAGAGTGAAGGCCCCTTCTCCTCATTTGATGGATTATGGAGAGCCTTGTATAAGAGTAGTGTATTTCTGTTTCGTATGTGCAGTGGGTTGCTGTGTGTAAAACAATGTCGGACCTCATCATGCGTCTGTGTATTTCTTGTGAGGGGATTCTAAAATACTACTTTACCCATGGCTTTGTACCAGGACACTAACTGTGTATATGGAAGGCCTCTTCTCCACATTGGATTACGGAGAGCGTTTCTATATAAAAATAATACTTGGCTTTGGTTTTTGTTTTTATTATGTTGGTCTGTTGTGCGGGTTTGTGTCCATCACTACTGAAACGACTTGATAAACAGTCTCCATGGGATTGCGTACTACATGTAATCTTGCTGACATTCCCCCCAAGAACTTCGAAAGAGTTGAAGGTGAACGTGTCTACATTTATGCATTGCATGCAAGTATTTAAATATTCGATCATGTTTGCCTGCATGCGTGTTTCTGATGTTACATTTCTGGTAACATTGTCCAAGAAACTTAAAGAAAGTCAATATGAAAATGTATGCGGATGTTGAGAGAGAGAGAGAGAGAGTCCATCATAAACTTAAGTATGGATTGATATTTCCAATTTTACTGAATAAATTTCACTCATTCTCCATAATCCATTGCATTTATGGATGAAAATGTATGCGGATGTTGAGAGAGAGAGAGAGAGAGTCCATCATAAACTTAAGTATGGATTGATATTTCCAATTTTACTGAATAAATTTCACTCATTCTCCATAATCCATTGCATTTATGGATGAAGTTCTTAAAAGCTATTCTTAGTATGGACTACGAAGTATCCTGTATTGAAATCATGACTATCTTTAAAAGAATAATCATTATAGAAGAGATGAGTAGCACATCAGAGTATTGTGACTTCACCAATATCGTCAATCCATTACATAAGGGTATGGGACTACTGAAGATCAACTGTATTAAAATCATGTCTAACTTTAGAAGAATAATCAATTATAGAAGAGATTGGGGATGTTCAAAAAAATATTTGGCGCATCCATCTACCGACAAACCTCGTGGAAGCTAGCATCATGTCACTAGTCAAGCTGTGAAGGCTGCATTCGTTCAATCATTCGTATTGATTACCTAAATAAACATTATTTGCATGTGGCCCATTTCTCAAAATTGTTCTAAGCTCTTCTTCTTCGAGAAGTGTTAGATTAGATCAGGCCATAGAAAGGAGCAAGAAATGCATGTGGGCGCTCCTTTCAGATCTGACGGAATATACAGGCGGTGAATGTACCGACATACTTCTTGAATGTCCCTGTGGAAGGATTAAAGTGATTTATCTGATGAATGAAACCGGTGTTTTTCAAGGCCGATTTGATAATTCAAAGAAATAAACAAGTTTTTTTTTTATATTTTAACCTGGTCCGTTCACAGTTGATTGACACTGTAAAGAGGTTTTTTGGCTGATAAAAATATTGTGTTTGATCAAGTAATTTTCTTGAGTCGTCTGTTTGTGAGACGATCTATTTTGTGCCCCACTTTCACTTTTCTCAAAAGATATGAAACAAGGCTAATTTGATCTTTTTTTTCTCAAGTTAATTGCACGAATCCCATTTTTGTAAAATAAAAGAAATTAATAAAAATTGGAAATTGATAGATCAGTATGCAAGGGGAAAGTTGAAAGTGTGTCAATTCATGGGAAAAAAAGGTTGATTTTACAAGGAATGTTTAGCCTTTATTATTTCAAAACTTGAAGACGCTCTATGTGATACACATATATACATACACAGATATACATAACAATACACATATACATACACACACACATATATATATATATATATATATATATATATATATATATATATATATATATATATATATATGTGCATGAGTTTTCGAAGATTTTTAATGTGTACTCAAACAAGCCAAAGGGCATAGCTTTAGGGCATAGCTTTCATGTACCTGTCAAACAGCCATACCGTAATGTTAGGGAGAACCAAAAAAAGTGACATGGGTAACACGTATCACTATCACGCTCAGTTGTTACCTATGTAACATGAAATCATCCCTGAAATCTCAGAAATGGAGAATTTATAAAACACTATTTAAATAAAAACTCACAAATTGAGTCTTTGGAGTTAAGATGTATAGTTGATGCCGACAAAATGTGTTTCTTAGATAAACTTATTCAATAAAAAGCTAGCTAGTGTGATACCATTAACATGTAAGTTAATTTACTTTATTACTTTTATATATATATATATATATATATATATATATATATATATATATATATATATATATATATGTGTGTGTGTATATATATATATATATGTATGTATGCATATGTATATGTATGTTATGTATATAATTATGAAGATATATATGTAGACATATCAAATATAAATGTAAAAAATTATATAATCTTATGCAAGCTTTTATAACATATATATATATATATATATATATATATATATATATATATATGTATGTGTTGTGTATATATGTATATAATTATGAATATATATATGTAGACATATTAAATATAAATGTAAAGAATTATATAATCTTATGCAAGCTTTTATAACATGCAAATGCACACACACACGCGCACGCGCACGCGCGCGCGCACACACACACACACATATATATATATATATATATATATATATATATATATATATATATATATATATATATATATATATATATATATATACATGTAATTATGACTTCTAAATGAAGAGCTTTCATATGTATAAAGTGAAGGCCCCTTCTCCTCATTTGATGGATTATGGAGAGCCTTCACTGTTTCGTATCTCTGTTTCTTATGTGCAGTGGATTTCTCTGTCTCAAAGAGTGTCGAGCTCATGATTTATAGAAGGACCTCATTATGCATCTATGTGTATTTCTTAAAAAGGGTTACTAATATGGGTCGAAAATTATTTCTTTCCATCACAATAGCGATCGGCATGTGAATGGAAAATGTAGTTTCCTGCTAGGGGCATAACAATAATAAAACGATTTTTAAAATGCAAAAAATTGTGAGATTTTTCTTTCACTATAGCCATCGCTATAGATGTGGAAATAATCTTCACAAAATTGGAATTAAAAAAATAAATATTGTTTAGAGTCACGAAAAACCCGCTTTTCTAGATTCGTATACCAATATATAGACGGAATTATGAATCCATAGATCAAGCTCATGATCTCCATCCCAATTTCTTTTGTCGACAATATATCTATGCCCGTCATTTTTGGTTCATTTTGAGTCCAGCAAAAAACATCTATTCATTTGTAGTGCAAAAATCCGTCACTAAATCTTAGTATGGTTCAATATTTCCAATTTTTATTGAATCAATCTCACTCGAAGTTCATCTCATCAAGGGGTGAGGTTGCTGAAAACAATTTTTTATAGGAACGGAGGAGGACTAATCATTAGAGGAAAGTTAAGAGTTTGAAAGAACAAGAAGCACATCGCACTATTTTTTTTAAGAAACGAGGAAGTTCGGCCTTGCCTACTCTCCCAGACTTGTATTAATTAAAAGAAAAGAAAAGTACAAGTGAAGGGGACTAGTGCCCACCGGACCCCCCCAATCCCATAGAGCCGGGGAAGGTTTTACGGAGTTTAGATGGCATTACAGAGAAGGTTAATCAACCTCTCATCACCCTCATGCGGGGCCCACTTGGGTTTAAGCTCGCACATCGCACTATTTTGTGACTCCACAAATATCTGTAATTCATTACATGAGAGTGTGGGGCTACTAAGAATTAAGAATCAAGTGTATTGAGATCATGACTAATTTTGGAAGAATAATAATTATAGAAGAGATAAGTAGCACATCGAATATCCTCGATCCATTGCATAAGGGTGTGGGACTACTGAGAATCAATTTTATTGAAATATCATTACTAATTTTAGACGAATAATCATTGGAGAAGGGATGTTCAAAGGAATATTTGGCGCATCCAACTAGCGGCATGTCATTAGTGAACCCCTGTAGAAGGGCATTAGGGTGAAGGTTACATTCGTGAAATCAATGTAACCCATTTTTGAAAATTGTTATAAGCTTTTCTTCTGTGAGAAATAGTAGATTAGGTCAAAGAAAGTAAAAGCATGTGCGTGTACCTTTCAGATCGCAAAGAACATATGTAGGGGTTGAATGTGTCAACATACTTCTTGAAAGTCCCTCTTCAAGGGAAAGTTGGAAGTGTGTCAATCCATGGACTTCAAGGGAAAGTTGGAAGTGTGCCAATTCTTGAAAGTTGGAAGTTGGAAGTGTGTCAATTGCCGAAGCTCTTTGTTTTTTCAAAAGGAAGTTCGGCAATTGCCTGCTCAAACTTTAATTAATAGAAATACCAACTCTACAAGTGAATGGTCCTAGTACCTTGGGACCCCTGAAACCCACAAAGCAAAGGTTTCTTATACAAAGCAAGTAGGCTCCGCATGAGGGGGAGGAGAGGGTTATCAACCTCCTTTGTAAAGTTCTTCGGAAGCTCTTCCTTAGTGGACTTTTGGGCTCTTTAATCCAGATTGTGTGGAGTGTCTAATCTCTGCTTTGTGGGATATGGAGGATCGCATGTTGGATACTAAGCTCATTTTCACTTGTACTTTCAAATAATTCAAGCTAACCTTAGAAATTGAGCCTCTCATTGAACTTCCTCAAAAAAAAAATCCCATGCACATAAAATTTTTATAACAAAAACCCTTGTCAGATACTACATCTGTAATATTATTGATAATGTAAGCGATCAAGGATGTTACCATGATTTTTTTTGACCCAAAATGCAACATGATCCTTGAAACGAAATAGTATAGACGATTTGTGTAAACATTCTGTACAAGCCATGTATGTTTTTATCATTGGGTTTGATTATTGTAAGTTCTTGTCAGTGGATTTCGTTATTATATAAAAAGTACGGAACCCTTATCAAGAAGGTTACACCATTTGACGGAAACTCTTTTTATATACTTCAAATATTATATACGTTAAAGAATGGGTTAAGCGCACAATGAAAATTTCTATGAAAATTTCCAAGAGACAGAATACTAGAGATAATCCTTTGCGTTCAGATGTTCAAATGGAAGATTGATGCTAGACGTATGAGAATGACGTGAGTTTCCAATCTTCTTTGATGATGTACAATCCTGGTAGAGACGCCAAGCACTGATGGCCTCCACGATGATCCTCACAGTGATGCATTTATTGGCCATACCTTTTTATCACACTTGAACATGGCCTTCATAGCTTCCCTATTGGATTCCGTTTCCCTCACGAGGCCAACATACATTCCACTCGACTTTGGTTGACTTTCCCCTACCTTGGGTTGAATGACAATCTACACATTCTTTGATGCTCAAAAGGAAGGAAACTCGTTTTCTCGTCTTACAAAGAGATAGACCACTTCTTTATTTGTCTTTCGCCTGTCTTGATTCAAGGACTTTGAAGAAGGTGAATTTGAAATCTTTCTTTCTCTCTCTCTCTCTCTCTCTCTATATATATATATATATATATATATATATATATATATATATATATATATATATATATATATATATATGTGCAATATGTGCATATATATGTATATATATGCATATGTATGTATGTACGTATGCATATTATGTATATATGTGTATGTAAATATATATATATATATATATATATATATATATATATATATATATATATGTGTGTGTATGTATGTCTGTATTTATGTACATATGTACATACGTATGCAATCTCACACACACACATATATATATATATATATATATATATATATATATATATATATATATATATATATATATATATGTGTGTGTGTATGCATGCATGTATGTGTTTTTGTATGTACGTATATGTGTGTATGTGCACATGTATGTATGTATGTATGTATGCGTTTGTGTATATATATCTATCTCCATATTTATATATGTATGTATGTATTCATGTATACATGCATTTATGTATGAAGATATGTATGTATCTGTGTACAGATGCATTTGTACACATGCATGTACGTATGTACACATACATACGTATGCATGCAAACATGTATGTGCATGTGAGTATGCATTTATTTATGTATGTATTTATGTGTGTGTATATGTATGTGTGCTTGTACGAAGTTTATGTACGTAGGCATGCAAACATGTGTGGGCACATGCACATATACATTCATGTGGGTCGTCTTTTACGAAGGAACAAAGAGCATACATAATCAAATATTCGTGTGCAATAGAATTCTCAACGCTTGCTGAAAAAAAATTTCATATGTGGGTATGTATTATATGTGGGTATGTATTTATGTGTGTGTATATGTATGTGTGCATGTGTGCATGTAGGGTGTTTATGTATGTCGGCATGTGTGCATGTGTGTGCACATGCACATATACATTCATCTGGGACTTCTTTTACGAAGGAACAGAGAGAATACATAATCAAATACTCGTGTGCAATGGAATTATCAATGCTTGATGGAAAAACTTCATGGAATAGGAGCCAACTGGATTGGATTCATGAGTAATTCTGATAGTAATATTAGTATGGAAGAGATGAATGAATTTGAAAGGGCGATTCAAACATTCAAATGATGACTTGAAACTGGCAAGAAATATGTCTCAATGAACCTCAAAATAACAATAGCTAGGACACCCTTAAATAATGTGTGCACAATGTCTGACTTTTAGCATGCTTGCCATGCTCTATTACCAAGAACATCTAGGGAACTTTGCCTAGTATCTCCGGATCTTTGAATTCATAGATGGTGGCTCTGCCTATTTTGCTAAATTGATCTATATTGAATCTCCAAAAAGCTTTCTATGTTTCTCTATTCAAGAATAGTTATATGCTTTTCTTGTCTTGGGGAACCCACTCTGGAGGAATCACTCTAGTCAAGACAGACTTGCCTCGAGGAGTCTTTGGTTCTCATCCTAGGTTTCCTTGCTCTAGGTCTCCTATCTCATTCTCAAGAATGACATTTTTGAACTCATGTGTCCTGTTTGTTAAGCTGATAATCACATACATCATTCATTGCTTATCAATATATGAACCCTCTCAAATTTAACCAGTGGGTGTTCAAGTATGAAGGGATGATCAAGGTTTTTGAGTTGGATAACTAATCACCACAGACCATCCTCATAGATGCGTTTACCTAATCGGTTGGTCCTAATATACTCCAACTGCATCTTAATGGGGTTTTCTAGTGTCTTTAAATAGGTTATGCTTGCACTACCTATATGTTGTTCCATGTTAAAGGACATCCCTGAATCAATCATTTCTGAATTGAGTATGTAGGGATAATTACTAAGCTACTCAGCCCATGGCCTAGCTGTATGCTTGACACTAGCCTCATATGAACTAATATTTTGTTGGTCTCTTCCTAGGTGTCTACGTGATCTAAGGTTCATATGCCCTAGTGATGAGCCCAATGACCCTTGTACAACCACGTTGTTGATTCCTTTGATATAACTTACTTGTTCCTTTTAATTTCTTTAAGATATATTTCTTTGTCTTAAAACATGCATCAAAAGGAGCATTTAGGTTTTTGATACTTAATGTTCTTCGTCCAATTAGATTAAATTATTTGCCCTTAAGTTTTCCCTTGAATGAAATTAACCTATTCTTAAGCTTGAGAATTTAAAGGCTCCTAGAACTTGAGTGTTCCTATCCTGCCCCTAATCAATCAAAACCACTAATTGCACTTAGCCTATGCTAAAAATTGATTGAGGAGGTTGAGAGATATTCAAACCTCAAGTCACTTCTCCTTATTTTCTTGCGCACATTGGCACCTTGCTCTGAACACCCTTGATTGAGTCTTGGTGGACCTGTAAAAGTCCCAAGTTTAGATCACACTTTGACTGTATTTGACAGACAATTTTGATTTAGGCACTGTTTAAAGACCTTTTTTTCCCCTTTTTGTATTGATAAAAAATTCTCTAGAGCTCCCTTGGTTTCCTAATCCCACTTAAGGGTCAACTTCGAATTGCTCTATCTAAAAAACTATGCACTCTAGAGCTCAAAAAACAGATTCTTTATGAAAACGTTATGTTAGTTCAAGGTTCTGGGTTAAAACAGGCAAACATGAATTCTCAAAATATTTGGATGGGACCTAACAATGCTTCAATCACTTGAAATTCTTGACCAAAATTAACTAAAAGTTTAAAAATTAAAAACCCTAAAATTTGGTCGACTTTGTCTATCAATCGTGATGGATAGGTTTATCAATCGCGATGGACAAAGCTATCCATTGTGGCTTGTATGTTGTGATGGAAAATGTCAATCGTGATGGACATATCTGTCATGATGGACACCTGTGTATCGTGATGGATGTGTAAGTCATGATGGGCATCTGTCTATTGTGATGGACATGTCTATTGCGATGGATGTGTCTAGCATGATGGACACCTTTATGTCGTGATGGATGTATCTATCATGATGGACATATTTTTTCTTTTTTTTGCATCTACTTGTATCAATCATGGGCCCATGCATCACAATGGATAAGATTTTTGCCAAGATTAACACTTAATCATGATATTTATGTCTCTTGCGATGAACAAGGGTGTCTGTCACGATGGACCTATCTGTCGTGATGGACATATCTGTTTGCCATCGTCTGTCTATTGCGATGGATGCCATTTGTCATGATGGATAGAGAAAAATGCAAAATTTTTTTAAATTTTGGTGGATATGTGATGTGCAAGGCCTCTACTCTATGATGGTGCACTCACTTTTACCAAAGGACCACTTATTTTTTCTATCCTGATGGATAGAGATCATAACCTTGGGATCTAGGTCTTTTGTATATGTTGGAGTTGTTGTAGCTACGGTGGATGCTAGTACCTGCAAGAACACTCAAGAAACATGCAAAAAAATGCACACAAACTCGCTCTCTCTCTCTCTCTCTTGCTCACAAGTGAAATGAGGAAATGGAGATGTAATGTGGGGATATGACCAGAATGGTGAAGATGATGATGGAAGGAGATGAAGAGTAGAGATGGTGGCAATGATGATGAAGGAGGCAGAAAAAGTAGAAAGGAAGAGATTACCTATGATTCCAATGTGACATCTCTACATTTTACCATCACATGCTCATCCTCAAAGCTTGATCCTCGGCAACGGTGGCAAATTCGGTGTCACTTTAGCACAATGGCAAGTTCCAACATGAGGAGATGCACCTCATAATTTTCAATCCGGGAAGGTGTGAGGAGGGTATGATGACCGTGAGCAAGTGAAGTGCACAACTGAGTGAGTAAGAAGCACACAAGCATGCACACACATACACACACGTGCACACATGGTAAGTCAAAGATATGGAACAATGGAATCCTTAATTAACCAGAAACAAGATTACAAGCTCTTTTGTTCACTTCAATTCCCAATTTGCTAACCCCAAAAATGAATTCTCTGGCTCTTTTTATAGTTTTTGACTAGCTATGGTCTTGTCTAGACCTAGTGTCTAGCCTAGTTGAAAAAATAGCTTCCTAGGCTAATTTGGTGGCTCAAGCGAGCTCTAAGAAATATGAAAATTGGTGCATACTTAGGTATAATACTCCTCAAGCTCGATGACTCCTCAGCTTGCACAAAATTGAGTAGGAATCATCAAAGACGGTATTTACAATAGTGTGTAGTGATTAAAATCACTGTTGTAAAAGAATTATCTAGACCTAATTGCCAGGCCTTCATTGACTGCTCTACCTACTTAATCTTGATTGACTCTTTCTCTATTCTAATTCTCTTTAATGGCTTCCTTATCTTATAAACCACCTTGATTGCCTTGGCTAGCAATCCTGAGTGTATGTATATGTATGCATGCATGTATGTATTTATGTATGCATATATATATGATGCATGCATGTGTGTATATGCATGTACATATGTGTGTATGTGTGTACGTGCACATCTATGTATGTATGCATTTGTGTATTTATATCTATCTTTATATTTATATATCTATACATGTATGTGTGCATGTATATATGCATTTATGTTTGAACGTATGTATGTATCTATGTATGCATGCAGTATAAATACTGATGCATTTGTACACATACATAGTTATGCACGCAAACATGTATGCGCATGTGGATATGTATTTATGTATGTGTATATGTATCTGTGCGCACTGCAAACATGTATGCGCATGTGGGTATGTATTTATGTGTGTATATGTATATGTGCGCACATGTACATATACATTCATGTAGGTCCTTTTTTTTCACTAAAAACAAAAACCTTGCTAAAAAAAAAATCATATGTGGGTATGTATTTATGTATGTAAGTATTTATGTGTGTATATGTATGTGTGCTTATAGGGTGTTTATGTATGTCGGCATGCGTGCATGTGTGCGCACATGCACATATACATTCATCTGGGACTTCTTTTACGAAGGAACAGAGAGCGTACATAATCAAATACTCGTGTGCAATAGAATTATCAACGCTTGCTGAAAAAAAACTTCATGGAATAGGAGTCAATCGGATTGGAGTCGTGAGTAATTCTGATAGAAATATTAATATGGAAGAGATGAATCAATTTGATAGAACGATTCAAACATTCAAATGTTGACTTCAAGCTGGGAAGAAATGTGTCTCAATGAACAATAGCTGGGACACCTTTAAATAATGTGTGCAGAATGTCTGACTTTTGGCAGCTTTTCACCAATCTATTGATACACAGAGGCACAAGGGATAATATACGTCTCTCATTTGGCCCATTTTTCAATCATGAATCTATAGTTGCTTCTGAAGGAAATGAAATTTCAGAGTCCACGACGAAGGAAACGTTGGTGGTCAGGAGAATTTTCTTTGTGAAAGTTCTTCACAAGAGCAAAATTCAAAGTTTGAAAATGTATAGGAAAATGTCGACCTTACGAGGAGAGTTTTGTTGAATAAGGCTACCATACATGTGCTTTGTCTATAACACGAAATATTGGAAAGTGGATCACGGAGTACGACTAGAGCACTGGATAGAGAGGTTCAAGGTCTATGGATGTGACTTGAAGAAACATAAGTACTTTGACACCCTGGTTAGCTTTATGAAAAACCACATATTCGAAAGAAATATCTTCATGTTTTTTTTTTTCTTAATGAAGGCTCAGCCAAAGCCTACTCTTCTGAGCTTTAACTTTGAAATTGCAACTATACAAGGTAAAGGTTTGGGCATAGTACCCGCAGGACTCCTCTTATCTCACAAGAATGAGAGTTAGACTCAATGACATGGACTTACCAAAAGGGACTGTTTTATGCATGAAGGCCTAGATATCTTGCCAAAGAGTGTCGAACCCTCGCCCCCACCTCAAGAGGCAAGGGACTCAACCACTACAACACACACACAAGGACATTTTCATGTTTTCTTTTTTATAGAAATATTCACAATAAAGTTAGTAGAACAAAAGCACTCTCTTAAGGTGGCTTTCCATCGATTTGTGATTTGCATATGTTAGCACCATCTTTGAATACATGTCTATGTGCACCTATTTTAATCATGCTCATGGCTTGATAATTTGGAGATGATTTTTCAACCCAACCACTTAACGACCACAGATGTATGTGTATGTTGAGGAACACTACTGGTTTATGTGTATATATGTGTCTTCTTTGAAAATATTGTTAGGGGATTCATGTGAAGAGGAGATATGTAACTATGGAGTGTCCATGAATTAGCCACCACTCTCTACTATATAAGATGTAATTTCACTTTGTTTTTTGCTTCAATTTTGGGTAAGGGAAAATCTTGTTTTCAGATTTGGGGTTTCACATTTCGTTGGTGTTAATAGCATCTCTCATCCATCATCCATTTACTACTTCACGAAAGCTTTCATCTACACCTCACATCACAACATAAGTGGTTTTTGGAGATTTTCTATTAGCTTTGTGTTTAAAGATTCAAAGACAAATATAAAGATTTTCTATTATCTTTTGTTTAAAGATTTTCTCTTATCGATAAATGTAGAAGCCTCTTAAAGAACTACTACTAAATATTAAAAAATCATCTTAAAAATGTTAGATAATTTTTTGAATGATAGTCCAGATAGAAATTCATAGCAAGCTTTCAGGCATACCTCTTTTGACCACTTCATATTATAGAACCAAAAGAGCTGAGAGCGATAGCCAAGATTTTATACATAATCCAAACAATTCACATAATTCTACCAAAGCATTCGTAGACTAACAACACCATAATATAATGCTTCATGGAATCAATAGCAAAAACGTATTTGGGGTAGTCTTTAAGCCAAGCAATCGTAACACCAAATTCCGATACCCAAATGGAGGCACAAACCATCTTCGAACAATACAAGCCATATTAAGCATAACTGATACAATATTGGTCTATAGAAAAACCACTTGCACAAGTAGATTTTGTACCATTAATTACATACAATCCTTGAGACACAAACAAGTTTTTCCATAGTCATCGATTGTAAAAACTGAGTACGAGACATCTAGGTGCAGCTAAATGATGTGATCCAAAGTCCATCATGGGTCACTTAAAAATCGGCCACCAACCCTTCATGTGCACCTAGATAGAGTGATCCAACATCCATTTCTTTGGCCACTAGACTTTCATGTGCACCTAAATCTGATGACCCAAAAGTCCATCTCCAACCACCCAAAATCTGGTCATTGGACATCCATATGCTCTTGGAATACTTTTTTGGGTGACCCAAAAAGAGATCTCGAGACACCCGAAAACATATCCGTGTGTTACCCCTATCAGAGAAAGTGGATCTTCAGTCATCTCCTCACACACTTCGCATGATACACAGAGGAGGATGAGTAGAGATACAACTCACATTCTCTCTTGCTGACATAAGTGCTTATATTATTTCGATCTGCCTATTCCACATGATTAGTACCATTCACTATCTCATTCACCCAGATCTTGAATGGTTAGAAGATATTCTCTGTGACTTTTATACACCACTAATTCTAGATGACATATTATCACTTCAATAGTGATATGGTCCCACCATACCAACTCAGATGACACATTCACTTCAATAGTGCCATGGTCCCACGATACCAACTCAACCTCAATATGCACATAATTGATTTCGTTTTAATATAAATCATCTAAATTTCTGAAAAGAACACATTAAGGTGTTTCTTCTTTCGAACAAAATCAAAACCAAAGTACGTGAATGTTTTAAAAGCTAATATTTTGCATCATTGAGTTCTCTTTTACGTGAACATAAGGAAGATCATTTCCCCTTTCAAAGCTTACTTATGTAACCTACTGAGTCCCTTTGACATCCACCAACTTGTATTATTTTGCTCAAATCTACATTGACCTTTGGCACTAAGTACCGAATCCTTCACTAAGGGGATCTTTTGTAATTACCAATGGTACTCTAGCTCTCTTTGTGAAAAAACTTTTGGCCTTCCTTTCCCACTATTCTACTCTCTCGACAAGGCATCATTTTTGTAAGGGGTTAAACCATCACTTTTTGCACAAATTGGCACTTTTTGCACAAATTGGCACTTTTTGCCCACCTCTTTTTTATAACATCAAGAAAATAAGAAGATTCTATTGTGTGGGCTTTGGGAAGCTATCCTAATTTCTGAAAGGGTGTCTCTTTCAATGCATATTGGGCCATTCTAAGACCCCCCAAAAGGTTTCAACAAGTGCAAAGGGCTACTCTAAGCCTCCCCCCTCCCCCCAACCATCCCAATTTTTGGTGTCGACTCCATTTTACAATTGTGGTGATTGATTTGTGCAAATTCTTTTTTCAAAGATGACGTCTCCCCTTTTGAACACAACGTCTTCTATTTAGTTGTACTTTCCTTCATTTATGCCTACGTTCATGCCCAAGGGTGAGAGGTTAAATGACAAAAACTACAATTTTTGGAAAGACACGATTATGATTTATCCATATAAAAACTTTCTTTATGAAGTAATAGATGCTATGGGATCTGAGCCTGTTAAGGATAGTGATTTAATGGCTTGGAACATTCGGAATGTAAAAGATAAGTGAGCCTTAGGAAAATTATTACTAACCTGTTATGAGTTAACTAAAGGACACAATACCTCTTGCAAGACTTCCCATGAGGCTTGGAAAATACTTGTCAGGATCTCTACGCAGACAGGACTCCCTCTAGAATTTAGGCCTTAGAAGCAAAGCTCCATAACCTCATCATTAGACCCCAGGATCCCATCACCAAGGTCATCAACACTTTTGAAGATTACCAAAGCAAGCTCGCATTGTGTTGCAAAAAGGTTTCAAGCAAGTCTATAACTCTTAGGCTTCTAAATATGCTTCCTAATTAATATGAAACCTTGGTCACAACATTCTACAATCATGGCCAAGTGTTAAACTTTGAGGAAATGTGGATTCTTTTGCTCCTCCATGACTCACGGGTGAAGCCTTCAAACTCACAAGAATTTACCATGAAATCTAAGGGCCCATTTAACAAGGCCAAGAATGTTGGTAATCACTCTAACAATGCTCCTAGACAAGGATCTAATAAATCCTCCAAGAAGTTTGCCTACAACCACTATGGTAAATCAGGGCATATCGACAAGTTCTACTTTAAAAAAAAAAGAAAAACTCTAGAGCTAGATTTCCAAGAATCAAGCTAAGTTCTCTAAACATATGTCTCATTGTTCAAGTGAAGATCTATTTATCTCCATAGAGGCCAATGCAATTTTCGCTTATAGCTCATCTTAGGAGTGGATATCTGATAGTGGTGCAATCTCCTGCATGTGCAAAGGTCGTGAGTCATTTCAAGAGTTAGAAGACCACATAGGCAAAGCTTATGTAGGAAATAACAAGAACACTCCAATAGAAGGCAAGGAAAAAGTACAAATTACAAATCATGGAGGAGAATGCAAAGCCTTATCAAATGTAATTTTTGTACCAAACTTGTGTATGAACCTCCTTTGCATCAAGGCAATCATCGATCATCACAAACAAGTACTATTTGATAACACAACAATAGAGGTGATTGATCATAGCATTAATGACATCATAGCCCAAGGAGTTGAGGATAAAGGCTTGTACAAGCTTTCATGCTTTCTGTCTAAGGATACACAACTTACTTACCCAAGATTTTAGCATCTCAATAGGTTAAGGGATTACCCAAGATCGGGCAATTGCAAGATATCTACCAAGCTTGTATACAAGGCAAGAAACATAGGGCTCCTACTCCCAAAGAGGCTTCCACCCAAGCAAGGAACCCTAGCCTTAGTCCATGTGGATCTTTGTGGATCAATAAATACCCCATCACTTAGTGGTTTACTCTACTTCTTTCTCATATTGGATGATCATACAAGATATACATGGGTCTATTTCCTCAAATCTAAGGTAGATAAATTTTCTAAGCTTAAAGAATGGATATATAAATTTGAGAACCAAGCATAAAGTTCAATCAAGACCATTAGATTCAATGGATCTAGTGAATTCATCAACCATGACTTTAACAACTTCTTGAAACAAGAGGGCATCAAGAGGCAAGTATATCAACCTCATACTCCATCTCAAATATGGATTAGATAAAAGAAAGATTCAAAGGGTCATGGAAATGGCATGCACTATGATTCACAACAAAGCCTTACCATTCACGTTTTGGGGAAAAGTTGTTGTGTACCTAGGTAGAAACTTAGGGACTTGTGATGAAAGAGACTATACCTCTATCACCAACAAGTGCATATAGTGGGGATGATCACACATTTAAATTATCAATCCAAGAAGTATCAAAACCTAACCAAGTTTATGAAGACATGCACTTAAGTAATGGTCAATGAAGTGGAGTAGCTAACATTGCAAATGAGTGCAATCTATCGCATACATCACCTACACAAGTGAAAATTGGGCAAAAAACATAGCTGCAAACTCACCTAATCACACCACACACCTTCTCAAGCTTCACACACACATTACACTCTTCGGAAAAGCAACAAAAATATAGATAACACTTCCATGCACTCAATTCAGGTAGAAATGCACATGCAAGCTCACAAGCAAGGAGATACAAGAGGAAGAAGAGGCAAATTCAAAATTCTTCTATTCTCCATTCTCCCAATGGCAAAAAGTCTTTTCCAAAGAGCCACCAAGTGACTTATATACATGTGCCCTAAAAATGGTCCTTTCACACAAGAGGCTAGCACTTTATTGGAAAAAGATCTACTATTTTTCAAGGGTAATGTTACAAATCTCTTTGGATATTCATCTAGAGGACTCCGCTAGTGCATTCAAATGAGTGGAATATATTATAAAATGGATATTCTACAAAAACATATGCCCAATTTTGGAAAAATTTTGGGGGCCTTCTTTCTCTTCTCTTTGCTTTGCTTCTCTGCTCGTGGATCTCTACAACACTCTCCCCCTTTTTGTCTCTATCACCCTTGATAGGCTTTTAATGTATCGTCTTTTTTGGTTTTCTTCTTCTTATTCTTTTGCTTCTCTCCTCCTCCACACGTCCCCCTCCTGAACTCTGTCATCCCCGATAGGCTTTGGAATGCGACGGGAGTACATTAGATATACCTTTTGGTCTGTATCATTTTGTAGATCTGATTCACGCATCATTAATTGTTTCCACTGTTCTGACTTCACTCCATCATGTGGTGCTTATGGTGGAGGGCAAAAAAGCTAAGTTCGTAGGCCACCAATCTGGCATTGAGATTTGGAGACATTTTTAAAACGATTTTGGAGTCTATTTTGAAGAAGCCCATAAAAAATGCTTCTTCGAAGGTCTTCATGCATATACTTGGAAAAAAAATTAATCTCAAATAGTAGGCCATTATAATAAGTCGGCTAGGCATAACAGAAAGGTAAAAAACTAATGAATATGTTCCTTGATTTATGTCAATGAAGTTCAAAAATGTGTACTCTGCATGCTTGAAGACTTTCAATATGGTGAGGATCATGCTAAGTATTTTATTTGTTAACTTGATGGTGAGATCAAGGACTGTGGCATATCTAGATAACCAAAATTCTATTGTTCTCACCATATACTCTTTAGTGGGGAGGTAATTATGCGGTGGGTTTGGAGGTAGCAAAAAATTGAGCCATTGTTTATTGATTTTACTTTGTCATTGCAAATCCTAGAACTCTTGTTAGTATCGTCCACATGGTGTAGGACAAAAAGAGGGATTTACTTGAGGTATGGTGCCTCTTGCCAATGCACTTGCAAAGTCAGATTTTTCTCCACAAATTTTGTGTCTCCAGAGAGGATCAACAGCTTCGAATTCTTGTTGAGTATAATTAAACTTGTTTGTTGTTAAGTTGAGTTGCTCATCCAAATCCTTCCATGTGGTCTTCTTGATGTACCTTCAGGTTTGCTCTTTTATAATCCCATATGGTAGATTGAAGTGCTTCATGATTTGATCTAAATCTTTGTTGTTGATCTTAGCCTCCTTCATGACTTTCACCACTTCATTTTCAAAATTCTCTGTAAGATGGGACACCAGTAGTGCCTGTTCCCTCTGAATTAAGTCCGTAGTATACAACATTGGATGGTCATGAAATTCATCTATTGCCTCCTCCCTTATTGGTGAATGAACTATTGGGGGAGAAAGAGGTCGTACCTCAGTCTTGTTAGTAGCGAGGGTGGGTGGTTGCACTACTACTATCCCCAAGTTCTTTGCATGTTCTAATTGTGCTCTGAGCTCCGCAACGATTTGATATTTCTCTTCATGTTGTTGCCTACTTGCCTTGAGCTCTTCTTGCATTGTTGATTTAGCCTCACAAATGATCCTGACTTGATCATTATCTTGCATGCATTGCTCTATGTATTTGTGCACTAATTCTTTCCACTTAAGCTCTAGTGATTTTGTTTCTGATGCATACTTTTTTTTTTTTAAATAAAGGAAGTTCGGCCTTAGCCTAATCTCCCGGACTTTAATTATAATAAAGAGAAAAAGTTACAAGTGAATGGGACTAGTGCCCATGGGACCCCCCAAATCCCACAACGCAGGGGAGGAGTATGGCAAGCTACAGGGCATTACAAATGAGGCGGATAACATTACCATCACCCTCATGTGGGACCCATTTGGGTTTCAACTTGTTGTTTTCGAGGAGATAAATACAGTGATGTCTAAACGGTGGCGATCTCTTGACTCGGGAGATTCTTTTACCAAGGAGAAACAAGGATTTCTCGATCGACCATTCCTTAGGAGTTTGGCCGAAATTGACGGCACAGCGCTCTCTCCAAATCTTCCAGAGAGCCTCACCTCTGATGGCATTCCACAGCCTCGATGAGCATCCGATCGCCTCACCCAACATCACTTGTTGCCAGTTGATTTGACTCGTGAGTCTCAAAACCCGGGACACGTGATGCAAGATAACACGGGACTTGGGGCAGTCAAAGAACAGGTGAGCTAAATCTTTGATGCACCGATGGCAACGCTTGCACCATGGCGGCACACCACAGATTTTGTTAGCCCTTGCATTGGTCCAGATTCCTTTATGCAAGACCTGCCACATGAGAACGGACTTTTTGACCTCAATTAGGGGGTGCCAAAGAGACATGAATTTTAGCTCCCACCGAAGTTTGGTCCAAGCAAGGCACCATCTCTTGTTAAGGGTGTGGTGAACATCCAAATCCCCTTTGAAGTTCGGGATTCTGGAAAGCTTCTTACCATTGCTCCATTTGAGGCCCTCCGAGCAAGGAAGATCCTGACCGCAGAGAAGGCGGGTAGTTGAGCGGTCCCAGGCTAAACACCTGCTTTGAAGAAGAGTCCATTCCTCAAAGGAAACGCTAAGTCTCGGATCCAAATCTTCGAACCTAATCCACTGGCTGGTCTCTTGTTTCCAGAGCTGTTTCCACTGTTTGAACCCCTTGTTCCATAACCGCCTTGCAGTTTGGAGGTTCCAAGACTCCACTCCCCGAATGCCACTGATCGGGAACCAAATAGAGTCATTTTGTCTTATGCCAGCCGCCCACTTCCAATCATCACTGATTCTGATGAACTGTTTGGCCTTGTTCCAATTCTTCCATAAGGAACACACGAGGCTAGAGCCTTTAGGGTAGACCGGGTGGGGGGAGAACAAAAGCATGAGAATCCCTATGTCCTTCCAACCAGGGAGGCCAACAAAGGTAAGGTCTTCCGTGTTTCTGAAGATCAATTTAGCCCAAGAGGACTCCCTATTGCTCCAGGCCTTGATAAGCCATTTAGCCGCCAGCTTGTCAGCCAACCCAGCAATATCCAAAATACCCAAGCCCCCTGAGTCTTTAGGGCTAATGCAAGTTTCCCATTTGATTTTGGGAACCCCCCTTCTGTTGGGGTCCCCAGTCCAAAGGAAGTTCCTGCAGATTCTTTCTACTTTGGCCAAGTCTTTCTCCTTAGGTCTCCAACACGAGATAAAGTAAATAATTGTAGACAACATAAAAGTGTTAATAACCATAGCACGTCCTGCCAGGTTGACTTGCATACCTTTCCACTGATTCAGCTTGCTATCCAGCTTGGATAGCACCCAGTTCCATTGTTGGTCCATTGAGATGTCGAAACCCATCGGAATGCCAAGGAGACGGAAGACTTGACCGCTAGGGATAACTTGACACCCCCGATCCACCAACAAATGGGGAGTAGGCCCGCTGATTGCTCTAAAAGCAGTTTTAGCATGGTTGATTTTTGAGCCTGATGCCACACAAAAGGTGTGGAGGCACCACCAAAACACCTCAATGCTGTTTATATCGTTATGCACAAAGGCATTCATGTCATCAGCAAAAAGTCTCACAACCATTTGGCCGTGATTTAGAGGTAAGGAAAGACCCTTGAGATTGCCAGCGTCCATGTGATGCTTTAATAGGCAGCTGAGTCCATTCGAGGCGATAGCGAATAGTAAAGGAGCCAGAGGGCAGCCTTGCCTAATTGATCTTTTTAAACGAATGGGCTCAGAGAGCTTACCATTGATGTTTATTCTAGTTGAAGCATTTCCAAGAAGAGTGGAAACCATCTTCGTGAACTTTTGGCTGCATCCAAGGTCTTTCAATGATTGAAGAATAAAGTCCCATTCCAATCTGTCATACGCTTTGTCGAAGTCGATCTTAATGAAAACTAGATCTTGAGCAGACTCCTCAGCAAAAGCAAGGCCTTCCCAAATATCAATAATTGCTTCAAGTATAGATCTACCTTTGATAAAACCTTTCTGGTCCTCGCACAGCCATGACTTTAAATGACAGGAGATTCTGTTGGCGATAACTTTTGCAATTATCTTGTATCCAGTTTGGAGCATGGTAATCGGACGCCAGTTTTCAATTTTGTTCTTATCTCCCCGTTTGTGGATTAACTTGATGACGCCATTATTCAAGCACTCAGGGAGGGCACCGAAGGAGAGAGCCTCTTGCCACACGAGGCGCAGTGGGGTGGCCACCTGAAGTTTGAAGGACTTGAAAAACTCATTGGTAAGGCCATCTGGACCCGGACTTTTCCCATTGGGAAGGGCATCAATAACCTCGATAATTTCATTCTCGGAGATGTTAGCATCCAGTAGAGCAATCAAGTTCTGTGGGATTCTGGTTTGAGCAACCCTTGAGATGGTTGCCATGGAGTCGCGCCTGTGGGGGGAAAGAGGAGTCGAGACCCCGAGAAGATTGGTAAAATGTTCGACGATGATAGTTCTATTCTCCACTTCCGTGCAGCATTCAGTTCCATTGTTATCGACCATTAGGGGGATGGATTCCCTAGCTTGTTTCCTTTTGAGGATGTTACACATCTCTTTCGTTGGTTTGTCGGCCTTCCCTGCCCACCAATCTTTGAAGAAAATTTGAAGATTTTTCCTTTGGACCTCCTCCTCTAATCTTAGCCTTCCCCTGATTTTCAAGAGACCCTGTTGGCAATGTAACTTACCTTTGTTCACCTCTTCTTCAAGCCGTGAGAGCCTCCGGTACACCGTTTCTCTTCTTTTTTTCGAATTCCTCTTATAGCCTTTTGAGTCCTGATTAGAATTTTACGAGTCCTTTCTATTGCGTTTCTCCAACACTTAGCCGGTTCATTACAGTAAGCAAAGGCTTCCGTCCACACCTCAGAAATTTCCTGGTGGACAGAGGGGAGGGAAAATGATGTCTGACAAGCATGAAACCAAGGAGCTTTCTGGAGCATGGGAATCGGTTTGAAGGACAGAGTAATCGGATAGTGGTCTGAGATAGTGAGGTCCATGTGTTGAGAAATCGAAGGAATACCCCACTGAAGGATGGTGTTCTGATCGATGTAGCATCTATCAAGCCTTGCTTTCCTCAAAGAGTCCCCCGACTGGAGATTAGACCAGGAGAACCCCTGCCTGTCTTTCACTTCGACCAGGTCGAGATGGAGCTTGATTTTATCCCATATCTCTTTCTCCTGACCGTCAATAATTTTTCCTTTGTTATTCCATCGGTCCTCAGGAAACTCAACCATGTTGAAGTCCCCACAAATCAGAACATTGTGTGAAAGGGAGTCAAGGGAAGCCCAAGTATCCATTCTATCTGCTTCGCCATTAGGGGCATAAATTGAGACCACAGTGAACTGGAAAGGAGACCCGAAAGAGGTAGCAATCCAACGATGATTCCGACCTTCAAAAGTCGAGGTCACATTGCTAGACAAGGCGTGACTGATACCGATAGAAGCACCCCCCGTCCCTCTAGGGTGAGAAGTGGAGAACCAAAGGTGGTTCGGAGAAATGCATTTAAGCCGTTTTTGTAGATCCTCTCCGTCGATTTTAATCTCTTGTAAGCAAATAAAGTCAGGGGCGAAGCACATGTCTTTGAACCACTGGCCAAGAATCGAAGCTCTTGACGGGTCAGACAGACCCCTAACGTTTAGAGATGTGAATTTCATTAATGATGGTTGCCCTCTTTGAGGGGAGGGACCCGATCTTTTTTCTTCTTGTGGTCTTCTTTTTTCTTCCCTACTTCTTGACTTAGGATCCTACTCTTGAGGGGGCTCTTCCAAGGCATGCCGGAAGGTTGTTTACCTTTAAGCTTGGACTTTTGTTGCGGTAGTCTTGGAAAGCATACCGGGAGGGTAGGACCAAGAGCGGAGTTTTCGCTGTCTGGGTTGTCTTCATTGCTGGTAGTGAAGCCTTCCTCTTTACTCGTGGTGTAACCTTCTTGGTTATCTTCTTTGCTGGTAGAGCACCCAAGGGTATTATCAGTGGGGTCTTCATCAAAGAGGTTGTCCCCTGGGAAGTCGAGCTCATTAATCTCTTTTTCTAGGTTACAGTATATGTTATTCGAGGGGGCAGCTGTCAAAGAATACCTTGTTTTTGATCTTCGAGGGCTAACTTTCCTCTTGCGTCTCACTTCAGTGAAACCTTCTGAATCCGTCTCAGCAACGCGAGTTCCCTCTTCTTCCTCCATTGGAGGGGGATGACCCCGAGTGTCGTCTTGGGGGAGAGGGTCTAGGGTCCCATCTGGTTTAAGCTTGTTTTTATTGGTACTTTTCTTCAGGGGGCAGTCTTTGATCCTGTGACCTTGAAGCCCGCACCGGAAGCACGCGTTTGGCAAATTCTTGTAAGTAACCTCTTGTGTCCAGGTCTTACCATCTCCACAGTTTATGGAGATCTTAGAGGGGAGGACCTGGTTCAGGTCTGTTTCAATGCAGATCTGAGGATGCCATCTCGCATTGAAAGAATGTTGAGCTCCATCGTAGATTAACCCCCCAACATCCTGTCTTGCGGCCATTGGGCGACCGATCGGTGAGACGATTTCACGGAGAAATCCATACATGAAGAAAGGCAGATTGGGAAGCTCCACCCAAAGCGGGTAACGAAGAGGCTTTGATCTGTTCGGGACAAAGTCTGGGGTCCACTTAAAAAGGCAAAGGGTGGACCGGCCCACTTGCCAGGAGCCGGCTTGCAGGGCTTGGAAAGCCATCTCTTCGTTCTCAAATACAAGAAGCAGGTGATTCGCCGGCAGGAATTGACATTTGGACACAATTAAGCCTCGTGGGAACCACTCCTTGCGAAGCCAAGTTCTCACACTTTCAAGAGGGGGCCTGGGGCCAAACATTTGACCGATCAGGCAAGTTTTCTTCAGTTCTTCCTGCTTTGCCACCACAGACTCCTTGCATAAAGAGACCTCTGGGGGCGCGACGTCCACTGGGACAGACTCCATCTCAAGGGGGGACACGGACTGAGGGGGAGCCACAAAGTCCATTTCTTTCTTCTCCATAATCTGCTTAACTCTTTTCTTTTTATTTATTTTTTTCAAAATTACAAAAAAAAGCTACCACTTCAACCGTGCGCTGCCAAAATCACGATTTAGAGTTTAAAGCCATCGAAGTCCAACTTCCAACGGGCCACATTTAAGATTTAAGATTTAAAAACTAACTTTTAACTTCCTGAAATGAGGCCACGCGGCAGCTAAAGAAAACTATTCATTTAAACCCTTTAACCAGAGAAAGCGAAGGCCACAGAAGAAAGGCGCCAGCGCGAGGGAAGGAGACGAGAGTCCGCGGAAAACGAGGAAAAAGCCTCTGGCAAAGGCGGCCTGCCCAAGCCAGGAGGCGAGAATCTGACGGCGCAGCACGACAAACCGGAATTGACCCCGCGATGGGCTGTTTTCACGATGGACGGTTTTCTCCTCCCACGATGGACGGTTTTCCCCCCACGATGGACGGAATTGCTCACGATGGACGGTTTTCAGGACCGCGAAGGACGGTTTTCTCCTCCCACGATGGACGGTTTTCGCCCCCTATCAGTCGCGATCGTCAGTCGCGATCGACTGATTCTTGAGCGACTGAAACCTTTAGCCTTCGGACCGGAGCTTCATAGCAAGTCTTGCACTGCCCAACCTGACATCTGTCTGTTGCTTCACTACGACATCCTCCATTCAGTTCGAGTTGCGCCGAAGTTTTTACTGTAGTAGTAGATGCTTCGATTTGTCCGACTTGATTGTGACTTCAGCTCATCAGCTAGCTAAGCTACTCCGCCCCGCCAGACCGCGTCAGGTTCACGTTGCTACTAAAGGGAACGCCATTCCAGCTTCACGTTGTCTGATGCATACTTTGCTTCTAACTCAGCATGTCACAATTGCTCTTGTTTTTGTTGATCTTCAAGTTCTACTAGCTTCACTTTCAGTTCTTGAATTCCTTCACCCTCAGTGGTTATCGTGTCGATGGGTTGATTCAACAAAATGGAATTCATTAATTCTTTTGTTCCTAGTATGTAGACTGTCCGCTTCGCCCATCTAGACTTTTATTTGATTTTCTAATAACTTGCTTTATCATGTGCACCTTCTCCAACTCATTTGCTTCTTGTTGCTTTTTCAAATTTTGGATTTTGTTTTGAAGATCACATACAGATATTATTACCTCTTCCAATTTCCCTTTGATCATCAAGTTCTCCTCCTTTACATGATTTAACTCTTCATGCTTGGCCTCCAATTAAGCCGTCTTTTGCGCCAATTCCCACTAGGTATTGATGATTCTACCAAGAGCTCCTCACTCATGATTTGAATTCTATTGTTCACTTCAAGTAATTCTGCTTTTTCTTTATCTTCCTCCATCAAAATGGTTTGAGCATTCATAGTAGTGTCAATCAACACTGTAGCAGCATTCAACTTGCGGTAATCAACACATATTTGTAACTGTTTATTTTTTTTGGGGATGATTACTATAGGCAAAATCCACTCTGTGTGCTCCACAAGGGCAATATATACAACCTTCAATAGCCTATCTAATTCCTCTTTCAACTGTTGGGCATAATTAGGGTTCATTCAATAGCTCTGTTGTTTGATAGGCCTTGCATCTACTTTTAAAACTACCCGATGTTAGTAAATACAAGGATCCAAACCCTTCATATCATGATAATCCCAAGCAAAAACATCAATAAATTCTTTAAGCAGGGTGAGCTATTCAGTTTGTTGTCTCACAGATGAGCAGGATTATGCATTGCCCAGGAGTCAAGCATTGGCAGGCGGTTAAGCATATCTTTTGCTACTTGAGTGGTACTTGGCTACTTGGGTTGTTTTATCCCAAGGGGGGATCACTACCGCCAAATTTGCATGCTTTTTTTGACTCTGATTGGGCTGGTTGCTATGACACGTGTGTCCACTAGTGGCTTTTGCTTCATGCTTGGTAGCTCATGTATATCTTGGTTGAGCAAGAAGCAGCCTACTGTGGCCACTTGGAGTTGTGAGGCTGAGTACAGGGAAGCTTTCACAGCGACTGTTGAGTGTGTGTGGCTCAGACGCCTTATGACTGATTTGGGTGTTTGCGCCAACCATTTTGGCATAGTTCTTGCCTGTTCAATATCAGCTCTCTCATTAATAAGTGCATCATGTAAATCTGCATAAAAAATGGAATGATCTGCATCATCACATGAAACCTACAAGGGGTGAGACGTTGCCTCACTAGGACCAGCACTAGACTGTCCACCTGTAAAAAGAGGCAGCAAAGTATCATACATGTCTTTGGAGCTAACAGATGTCTCCTTAGTACATGAAAGCAATGGCTGAATAGCATCCTCCACAAAAACAACATCACTACTAACCAGAATGCATTTAGTCTATGGATGATACAGACGATAGCCTTTACTTTCAGAACTGTACCCAACAAAAATACATTTTACTGCTTTATCATCCAATTTTCTGCGATGTTGTTCAGGCACTAATGCATATGCCAAACAACCAAAAACATGCAGATGAGCAATAGATGGCTTGGGATCATGCCAAGCCTCATATGGAGTGATAGACTGTAGCGCTTTAGTGGGACACCTGTTCAGTACATATGCTGCACACATGATAGCCTCAAGCCAGAAACTATGTGGTAAAGCCTGACTCTTGACCATACACCTCGCCATCTCCATGAGAGACCTGTTCTTTTGTTCAGCAACTCCATTCTGTTGAGGTGTATATGGCACTGTACACTGGTGCTTTATCCCACGTTCAGCCAGAAATGCATTAAAATCAGAAGACACATATTCCCCCCCTCGATCTGAACGGAGGGTGCCCATTTTACATGCTGACAGATTTTCAGCCAAAACCAAAAACTGTTTGAAGCACATGAACACTTCGGACTTTGCCTTCAATGGATATACCCATGCATGCCTAGAAAAATCATCAATGAAACTCACAAAGTAAAGATAATTTCCAAAAGAAGGTGTTTGCATAGGACCACAAACATCACTATGTACAAGCTGCAATTTTTGAGAAGCCCGAATTGAACCATCTGTTGGAAATGAGGGACGTTGCATTTTTCCCAAAATACAGTCTTCACAAACATGTTTTCTAGGTGCCTCAAGTTTGGGCAAAGAGGACACCATCAGATTTCTGTAGGCATAGCAAACTAGCAGAATTCAGATGATCAAAGCATGCATGCGAATGCCAAAAGCAATAATCACATTGCCATTTGATAGATCATGAATTATACACCTATCATCAACAAATTTCACAACCAAGCCAATCTTGGCTAATGCAGAAACTGATAATAGGTTCTCTTTGATCCCTAGCACAAATAAAGCATCTGACAAAGTGAAAGAACTACCATCAGCAGTAGTCAAAATGATCTTACCAACTCCCATAATAGGATAAGAGGAGTTGTTGGCGCATGTAACAGTATTCCCTGTAGGGGCAGGCTCGAGTGAAGAGAAGAAATTGCGCTACGAGGTAATATGTTTGGTCACCCCACTGTCAAAATACCAAACATCTGAGTCTACTGCAGACATGCACTGCTCATGAGAAGATGGGTCAAAACTGCAGACAATAGTAAACGAACATTCTTCTTCTTGCACAAGATTAGCAGACTCTGTTTTTGGTGTAGAGGCCTCTACAACAACCATTCCAACCTCTTTCTTCTTTGCCTCTTTAGCAACCAGTTTTGGACAGTTCTTTATGATATGATCATTCCCTTTACAGTACTTACAAAACAATTTCTGCTTTTCTGATTTCTTCTCATCTTTATCTTCCTTCTTCGGAAAAGGCTATCAATGCATGTGCTCCAGCATCTCTATCATCCCAATGAAGTTGCTTTAGAATAGGTGCAGTAGGAACTACAACAAGAATAGGAATATGAAGATCATCATCTTCAATGATATCTGCATCACCCTCAATAACTGTATTGGCATGTGTAGTACAACATTTTTCAATACCCTACACAATATTCCACATCTTGTTTGCTATCAATACATGATGCATCATATATGCATATAATAGTTAATTAGTGCCATCCAACTTGTCCTCAATAACTAACATATGGAATATGTCATTGCTGTTAGCCATGGCCACTAACTAAAAACTTTGAGCTCTACTAAGCCTATAGACTTCAAGGTGCTTGTACTAGCAAACTAAAACCTAGATGTATGTTTGGCACAAATGGATAAAATTTCCTGTACAAGCAATGTGATAGTGTTTTTAGAGGTTGAAACGAGCTCAGATTAAAATTTTGACACCACACAATGAACTTGTTTTGAACTCACAATCACCTTGAGTATGCTCACCTATTTTTGTGCAATTTTGAGACATTGATCGAAGGGGTGTTGAAAATTCCCTAGATGAAGTGGCAACCTACTTTGATACCAATTGTTGGATTTTGAGGTCTATGGAAGCACACAAACAACTCAAGGAAGAAGAAGAACATTGGAAAACAACACAACATTAAATGTATTACCAAGTGAATGTACAAAAATAATATAACCCATTAAGTGTGTAAGCATATATACAAACTGTTAGAGCAAGTCTATGACAAGCCTAAGTATTGGCTTGAGTCCCACAAAGTCATAGAAGAAGCCTTAAAATGAAGACTATGTAAAGTTCACTTGTGAACTACCTCTTGTAACTTTTGAAGACTTTACTTAATGTAAAAGTGAAAGAATCTTAAGTGGTTGACTCCACTTGATCAAAAAGGGAAAGAGGAGCCACGAATTCGTGATTTATGGTAGATAGAGAATCAAATCAATCACTAATTGATTGGAGAGTGATTGAGGGAAGTTAACCTCCCAAGCTTCCAAGGCACACATATGTATCAGTAAGTCCATTTTATTTTACAAGCAATATACTTTCATTTTCATGATCATTTGAGTTCAAATTTCTATGTTCTTGTGAAGTGTACTACTCACTGCCATAACTCTCAGTTTTCTCAGTCAGATTGCAGAGATGGTTTCTCTGAGCTTGGTGCATAATTTTCAGTGATTTAACTTGTTAAAGTTATCTCTATAAGTCTATTATATGCTCACCAAGTTTCATTTCATTTGGGTATTGCAATCTTCAGTTATGTTCAGTTGAAGTCAACAGTGTCTGTTCATTTTCACTTCTCTGTCAGGTACCCGACTTTTTTACTCATCTTGTCAGAGCTTTTTCTCAGTTTGTACTTACCCAGATTCAATGATTTAAAGCTTGTTGGATTCAGCGTACTGTATAGTATAAGCATACAAATTTTCATAATCATTGAATTCTTAAATCTGGAGTTATGTTCATTTTTCTGCTCACTGGTCTCATTATTGTAGAAGCCTGTGAAAATCGGGATGATGTCATCAGTTGTTAAACATCTTTCTTAGTGTGTGGTTCATTATTTTTTATGATATTACTCTTGAAAGTTAGCTCTTTAAGTTAAATAAACTTTCCCAAGAGGAATTAAGCTAATTGCTACTGTGCTCAGAGAATTATGCAAAACACTGGACATGTGTATGAACCAAAATAGCAAGTTCTTAACCTCTGAGCTAACTCCAACTTATCTGTTTTGATCTATCTTTTTGACAGTGATCTTCCAAGGTACATAGGGTGTCTAATACATCCATTGGCAAGCTAAAAGGGCCCACCATATACTCTTGAAGTTCATTTGGCTGGTGTAGATCAAGGATTTTGCAACATCTCTTCATCTTCAAGCACATACCTATCCATCTCTTCACAGTGGTATCATAGCAAGGTTGGACAACATGGCAGATGGATTTCCTTCATCAATTGAAAAATTGGACAAAGGCAACTAGTCAGCTTGGTCATAAGAATGGAAGATTATCTCCAAGGTAGAATTTTATATGGTTATGTGGCTGGAGATGAAGTTATGCCAAGTTTCAGGAACAAAAGTCAACCAACACAAGAAGAGCAAGAAAGATTGAGCACATGGTGCTCCAAGGATGCACTTGCAAGGTCTTATCTCCTCAACTCTATCTCAGATTTTTTGTTGCCTCACATTAGAAGTTGTAAGAAATCTCAAAAAGTGTGGGATGCACTTGAAGCCTTCTTCTCTTCAAGTACCAAAGCTAGGAAGCATCAACTATGACTGGATTTCACAACTCTCAAGAAGGCTCCCAAACAAAATGTGAGTGATTTTGTCACAAAGCTCAAGGACATAGCGGATCAGTTGGGAAGCATTGGAGAGGTAATAGATGAAGAGCAAATTGTAAGGCAGGTCATCAATGGCTTGAAGGCAGATGACAAGTGGGAAGCATTCACCACAGCTATGGATTTGTACATGGACATGCATGTACCTGATTTCAATACACTCATTGAACAACTACTTACTCAAGAGGCAAAGCTTATCAAAAATGGAGAAAGCTCTAAAGGTAATCAATCTTCAGCTTTATACACTGATAAAAGCAAGTCCAAAGATAACAAAGGAAAGGCAAAGAAAGTGGATGATGAAGCAGATACATATCAAGCTAACTATGCAGGTAGAGGAAGACATGGCAGAGGTAGAGGAAGAGGAGGTAGACAAGGCAGGGGGAGATCCCAAGACTCCAACTCATGTTCTATTTGTGGACTAACTAATCATACAACTGAAAATTGCTTTAGGAATTCCAGGAATCAAAGAGGCAGAGGATACAATAGAGGAAGTTATGGCTACTCAAGAGGAAGGTTCAACAACTATCACGACAACTACAACAACTACAATCATTCAAACTATCAAGGAGGCTACAAAGGAAGGAGAGACGTCAATAACTACACAGAAGACTCAAACAAAGAGGATTCATTATTGATCATGAACATGGCTATGCCACAAGGTAAATCTGATGAGCATGTTTTCTACATAGATTCAGGTTGTTCAAATCATGTGGCGGGAAATGTGGCACTCCTATCAGATTTAGAAGATCCAAGGAATAAGCATGAGGTACAAACAAGAGATGATACAAGACATCTTGTGGAGAAAATAGGCAATGTCAAAGCACCTGATGGAAACATCAACCTACTCAGTAAGGTACTCTATGTTCCTACCATTACAAAGAATTTGATAAGTGTTGGGCAGATAGTAGAGAAAGGGTTGCAAGTCAGGTTCACAAAAGCAGGAGCATTTGTTGAAGATCCAAGTCAAGGATTCAGAAGAATCGCAAAAGGTGAAAAGGCAGGTAGATTGTTCACATTTGAATTACAAGACACTAGAAACATTGCTCTCTTTAATTATGGTAGTCATACACTCACAGAATTGGAAGTATGGCACAAAAGGTTAGCACATATTGGTGAAAGGTCATTAAAGCAAATTTGCAGGGACCAAAGTGTACTTGGACGCCCTAATTTGTCAAAACAACATATGATTTATAAGTGTAGTGCATGTCAATTTGGAAAGTCTCACAGGTTACCATTCATGAAGAAAGGTTATATACATGGAGATCTCTTGGAGTTGGTTCAGATAGATGTATGGGGACCTAGCAAGGAAGCTTCAATATCTAGATCAAGGTATTATGTCTCCTTTATTGATGATTGCAGCAGATGGACTATCCTATTCTTTATGAAACACAAAGATGAAGTTTTTTCATGTTTCAAAAGATATTTGGCTCTTGTGGAGAATCAAACAGGTAAATCACTAAAAAGGCTAAGGTCAGATGGAGGGGGAGAATACTTCTCCCATGAGTTTGATTATTTTCTTCAAGAAAGAGGAATCAAAAGAGAGGTAACTACAAGGTACACTCTTGAGCAGAATGGAGTGGTAGAAAGGAGGAATAGGACAATTGTTGAAGCTGCAAGGTCTATGTTAAATGAAAAGCATTTACCTAATTACTTATGGGTTGAGGCTGTATCTACAGCCACTTACTTGATTAACAGGTTGCCTTCAAAATCCCTTGATGGGATGACTCCATATGAGGCTTGGAATGGGAGAAGACCAAGCTTAGATCATTGTAAAATTTTTGGATGTATTGCTTTTGCTCATGTTCCTTCACAGGTTAGAGGCAAGATGGATCCAAAGGCAGAAAGGTGTGTATTTATTGGATATGACAACAATCAAAAGGGCTATAGGTTATACAACCCTACCAACAAAGGATTCTTCGTAAGCAGAGATGTAGTTTTTGATGAAAACAATTCATGGTATGAAGATTCATGCAGGAAGGTCAATTTACCATATGATCTTGAAGAAGATTTTCCAAAGCTTGGTAGAGAACAACCGAAGATTGAAGAACAAGACACCTCAAAGGATGATGAAGAATCTAATATGGAAAAGATTAAAGCATGGAAGTCTAAAGGTAAAGCAAAATTGGAGGAACTTGGACATGAGGCAGAATCATCACATCATGGCCTAAGAAGATCTAGGAGGGAAAAGAAAAAACCAAAAAGGTATGGGTTTGACACCTCATTAGTAACTAAACATTCTATCTACATAGCACAGGACATAAACCAAGAGGAGCCATCATCCTTTGAAGAGGCCAAAGCAAAATCAGAATGGAAGCATTCAATGAAGGAAGAGATTGAAGCACTTGAGGAAAACAACACTTGGGATTTGGTGCCCAAGACTTCATCCATGAAGGTAATAGGCTCAAGATGGGTCTATAAACTCAAGAAGAATTCTGATGGTTCCATTAACAGGTATAAGGCAAGGCTTGTAGCAAAAGGCTTTGCACAAACTCAGGGAATTGATTATGAGGAGACCTTCTCTCCTGTGGCAAAGATGCCTACTATTAGGATTTTGCTTAGTATTGCCTCTTCCAAGAATTGGAAGATACTTCAAATAGATGTAAAGAATGCATTCTTGAATGGTTGGATAACAGAAGAGGTATATATGGCACAACCACCTGGTTTTGAGAATCAAGCTTATCCTGATTATGTGTGTAAACTTAACAAAGCATTGTATGGTCTCAAGCAAGCTCCAAGAGCTTGGAATTTCAGACTTGTTTCATTCTTGCAGGACAAAGGCTTTCAACCAATCAAGGCAGATCCTTCACTCTTTATTAAAAAGAGTAATTCTGAGATCATCTATCTATGTGTATATGTAAATGATATTATATTGACAGGAAATGATGCAGATGGTATGAAGAAGATCAACGATCAGATGAGAGAAGAGTTCAAGATAAGTGATTTGGGTTCACTTACCTACTTCCTAGGTTTGGAAGTTGTCTACAAAGATCATGGTTTGTTTCTCACTCAAAGAAAGTCCATTAAGTACATGTTGGCAAAATTCAAGATGCAAGATTGTAAGATTGCAGGTACTCCAATGGAGGTCAATCAAAAATTGAGCTCACATGAAGGTGAACTCATAGAGGACATCACATCATATCAAAGTCTAGTGGGTAGTCTCAACTATGCCACATTGACAAGAGTAGATATATGTTACAGTGTGAGTGTGCTAAGTCAATTTATGCACACACCAAGGAAACCACATATGGATGCTGCCAAAAGGATTCTCAAGTATCTCAAAGGAACCATAAATGAAGGACTTTATTATCCTTATGTATCTGATTTAGGTTTGAAGCCATTTTTAATGCAGATTGGGCTCGCTCCAAGGAAGATAGAAGGAGCACTTCAGGTTATCTTACCTTTGCAGGTTCAAAGCTTATTTCATGGTCATCAAAGAAGCAACCCACACTTGCTCTCTCTCCTACTGAAGCTGAATATAGAGGTCTTGCCATAGCTACACAAGAAGCTATGTGGATGAAGACATTATTCAAAGATCTTGGATTGGAGTTTGGAACTCCAACTATTTATGGTGACAATATGAATTCTATTCATTTGGCTGCTAATCCTATTTTTCATGCAAGGACTAAACATATTGAAGTTCATTATCACTATGTAAGAGAGAAGGTTCTAAGCAAAGAGATTCAAATATCATATGTGTCCACTCATCAACAATGTGCAGATATTCTAACCAAAGCATTGGATGGTACAAAGCTTTGCAAATTCAAGGCTATGATTGGTTTACAGGTAATCTTGGAAGATTGAAGACCTCAAGCATACTTGGCTTGAGGGGGAGCTGTTGGAGCAAGTCTATGACAAGCCTAAGTATTGGCTTGAGTCCAACAAAGTCATAGAAGAAGCCTTAAAATGAAGGCTATGTAAAGTTCACTTGTGAACTACCTCTTGTAACTTTTGAAGACTTTACTTATTGTAAAAGTGAAAAAATCTTAAGTGGTTGAGTCCACTTGATCAAAAAGGGAAAGAGGAGCCACGAATTCGTGATTTATGGTAGGTAGAGAATCAAATCAATCACTAATTGATTGGAGAGTGATTGAGGGAAGTTAGCCTCCCAAGCTCAACTATAAATACATTGCAGTTTTAGTCGTGGTAAAGAGAGACCTATGTGAAGACCTCCAAGAGCTGAGCTTTATGCCATATCAAGGTGTGATTCCAAGGCACACATATGTATCAGTAAGTCCATTGTATTGTACAAGCAATATACTTTCATTTTCATGATCATTTGAGTTCATATTTCCATGTTCTTGTGAAGTGTACTACTCACTGCCATAACTCTCAGTTTTCTCAGTTAGATTGCAGAGATGGTTTCTCTGAGCTTGGTGCATCATTTTTAGTGATTTAACTTGGTAACGTTAGTTCTATAAATCTACTATCTGCTCCCCAAGTTTCGTTTCATTTGGGTATTGCAGTCTTCAGTTATGTTCAGTTGAAGTCAACAGTGTCTGTTCATTTTCACTTCTCTGTCAGGTACCCAACTTTTTACTCATCTTGTCAGAGCTTTTTCTCAGTGTGTACTTATCCAAATTCAATTATTTAATGCTTGTTGGATTCAGCTTACTGTCTAGTATAAGCATACAAAGTTTCATAATCATTGAATTCTTAAATCTGGAGTTATGTTCATTTTTCTTCTCATTGGTCTCATTACTGTAGCAGCCCGTGAAAATCAGGATGATGTCATCAGTTGTTAAACATCTTTCTCAGTGTGTGGTTCATTATTTTTTATGAGATTACTCTTCAAAACTAGCGCTGTAAGTTAACTAAACTTCCCCAAGAGGAATTAAGCTAATTGCTACTGTGCTCAGAGAATTATGCAAAACATTGGACATATGTGTGAACCAAAATAGCAAGTTCTTAACCTCTGAGCTAACTCCAACTTATCTGTTTTGATCTATCTTTTTGAGAGTGATCTTCCAAGGTACATAGGGTGTCTAATACATCCATTGGCAAGCTAAAAGGGCCCACCATATACTCCTAGAGTTCATTTGGCTGGTGTAGATCAAGGATTTTGCAACACCTCTTCATCTTCAAGCACATACCTATCCATCTCTTCACACAAACTGGGAGCAAAAGACCTCTAAAGAGGAAAAAAAGTGCCCTGACAGTCATAAGTGTGTCCACACACATAACTACCAACAAAAATCTATCATTTTAATCTTAAAAGCATGATGCATGTTATCTTCTCCATAGGTGCCAATGTTGTAACATGGGTGCTTTCTAGTTCATTCAAAACATGAAATCCAAAAATATCATGCCAAATTCTTTTAGTCCATAGTGATTAGTGGACTAATTGTAGAGTGCATGTGTTTAATAAAATATGTGCATTATGTAGGGCTTTGTAATATAGCCCTATACATGTGTACTTTAGACTACATTAGAAGAACTATGGGGCAAAAGGTGGATCTTGAGCTAGGTTCTCAAGGGCATATTGATGATGAGGTTACCTATGCTAAAGAAATGAAGCATTCACGTGAGGTTAATGATGAAGTTTTCATTGTTGAAGTGGTCTCGAAGTGTTTGGTGTTCACCATGGTGCAAATGTGTTCCATGCCAATCTTCTATTTGAACTTGTTAGTTGGACATCCATCCTTGTGATTGGGCCTTGCTTTTGAGTTGATGAGTTTTCTTGTTTACAAATGAGCTTGAGCTTTTTAGTGATAAGGAACTTCGAGCTTTACTTTTGCTTTTACAAAATGAAACTAGGTTAATGTACATGAAGTCCTTTATGTGTGTGGGATTCACAACTGTGTCTATGCATGCTATGTAGTGTGCCCCTATAATTTATGCTTACTTTGAAAATACATGACCTGAATCGCACAAAAGATAGGGTTGTGGGATTGACATATCACTTGATGATTGAGCGAGAACTTATAAATCTTCTTTATAGGGATCCATTTTTTGAGAGTGTTCTAATTCTTATGGTTCAATGCCTTTTGCTTTGTTTTGTGCTATAGGTGAAGTGATTTGAGATTCCTTTGACCTTTTTGCATTGCTCTTACCCTTCTTTTCTAGGACTTCCTTATTGAGCTATCTTCTCCGAAGAGATCACATAAAAATTTCTTTGGTACCCATATCTGCAATCTTTCTTGTTGAGTTGCAATAAATTTCTTATGCACACAATCTTACCATGTTCATTGAGTTGGGATCTTGCCTAATGATGACTAGGGCTTTTTGGTTCTCCTTGGATTTGCCCTACCTTGTTCTTTAGGTACCCACATTTTTTATTCTAGTCAGTGCACTTGAAATGGAGCTTTGGGGACCCAAAATTGCAGAATTTTGGTAGGCAAAGAATGGTGGTATGGATGAGTTGTTTGGATCTTCTATTACCTCTCTTGTATATGTGATTGAGATTGGTCCTCAGATTCAATCTTGATGGGATCATCATCACATGATGTGGCTATAAATGACATAGATGAATGCGAGTCATGCACGCAAGCATTCAATTTTAGGTATTATTGAAGAAGAGGATTGACTGCACAAGTACCTAAACAAAAGTGAAGCAAGAAATCATGTTGAAAAGAAACATAGCGCCGGATACTAGTGTTGTACATCTTCCAAACCTTGATGATAATTGCGACCTTGTGAGTGTGAGAATACATATCCACCCATCCAAATCCACCCATATAAATACCTCTAGTCCAAGGGGTCTAGGCCCACCATGTGTCCAACTCACATGGTCTCCTAAGAAGGCTTCATGGGTTTCTAAGTCAAGAAATTACATTGGCTCACATGGAATCACATGGGATCACTTGAAAATCACATGGTTTGTAAAGAGAGGAGCTCTAGCCTTGTACATACACCCTCAAGGGTCATTGACTTGAATTATTCAATTAATAGAGCTCACACCTTAGGATAAAAATCCTAGGGTTAAAACCATTCAACTCCCAAGGGTTCATAAATAAAATGCAATGGTTCTCTGAACGTTTCCCAAAGGTTTATCTAGGAAATCCAAGGGTGTTAACCCATCAAACCCATGCAACTAAATATATATTCCATGTCCTTTTTCTACGAAGTTCTCTACTTTGTAGTGAAGATCTATTGGGCTTAAGATATGTCATACTTTGAGAATTAGAACGATGGTTGAACGTCACTAAAGTAATTTCAAGATTATATAAATCTATAAACCTACTTTATATTTCTTTAGGATCATTTTCACTTTTGTATCTAGTGTAGATCTTTTTTTCTTATAAGTCTTCTATTTTGTAGTGCGAATCTATAGAGCTAAAAGGCATATTATACTTTGAGAATTAGGAAGACATCTAGCTCCTCATCAATAAACTAGTCCCAATCAAGTAAAGATCTACAAATCTACTTTAGATTTGTCTATTTCAAACATTTTCTCTTTTATATCTATTTCATATCTTTTTACTTAGAAGTTTGTACTTTTTATAGTGAAGATCTATAGAGCTGAATTTTTCAAACAAACATGAATCCACATCAAAGAAGACCCAACACAAAGATTGAATCTTTTAGTAGAGTGTTTTACAAGAGGATGAAAGTTTGAGTATCCAAGTTTCACAAAGAATGTATGGATTACCATGAAGGCGAACACTAGAAGAGATTATAAAGTTCCAAAGAAGCACCTCAACTAGAGAAAGTATCATATGAAGGGATGCATTATTGAACTCAAACATAGCTTAAAGGGAAGGAAAATGGAAGTCCCAACATCTCTATAATGAATGACAATTGAAACTCCATGACAATGTAGTGGAAAGAGATTCATAAAACTCCAAGTTCCATTTAATTTGATTTTTTATTTGTTGAGTGTCATGGTTGACACTATTCTGCAAATTCTTTTTCCTTAAACTTCTATGTATGTGAGCCCCTACAAGAATTGGCAAGAAGTTTTAATCTAGATTAAAAAAATATAATATATGCAAGTGTGAATCCTTCCAAATTAGTTGAGAGGGGTATATTTTTTTATATAAAAAATCATGCATCTATATATAAATAAATATACTAACAATAGCTGAGAAATCATGGATAAATGTCCCCATTCAAATGCTCCCTAAATGGGAGGTTCCCATGCCTTTCGAATGTGAAGTCCTCACCTCTCCCTACGGCAAACAATGGTTAGGATCATCTCTCTCCTCCAATAGCATCTCCCACACGTGCTAAACATATTTGAAGCCCATTGTGACCAGATTTTCTCATTGAATCACATCTATGTTTTAGAGTTTCAACCAAAATTTTTTTATCTATTTATGAGAAAATAGGGTACATCCATTTTTTGGTTGACATTCTCAATAAATACACTCTATTATGTAGTTCATTTTGTTTTTATCCTACTCCTTTCAATGAAGGAGTGTGAAATTGTTATAGTGCACCTCTATGAATGACCGTATACATTGTTACATAGCAATGCCAAATCTATCCATGTGGACCAATACATCATGATTACATCTATATACCTTGGATTAATCATGCTAATGCATACCCACAAGGTGTGCTTGGTGTCCTCGGAGTAGCTGGCTATAATGATGGATATGATCGTGGTGGTGTAGATGCATCATCACCACCACAACATTCACTGGCACCTGAATGTCAACCTCATACATGATGTGATGAGCTAGCTATTACTAGTGAGGTTCGAAATGAACTAGCAGATCTATGATCGTTCTCTATACTAGGCACTCAAGAACTAAACTCCTCAGGATACTATGGATCTCATATCCATATGTGTGGTCTATCTTTTAGTTGGTCCAGTAGCAAGAAATGATGGAGGAGAAGTTTGGGACAGAGTTAGAATCATAGATATCGTAAACATGTATGATGCCAATTGCATCTATAAAGGATTCTTGTGAGACACCATCCCTTGGAGCTCTGCATCACTACAATAATGTGGTTTGTTGTTCTCCCCATGCTAAAAAAACCCAAACTGATTATATTTCATAATAAATAAATAAAATTTAATAAAAATATTTAATAACTAATAAAACCCTTGGTAAAATTTAAGGTATTCATGTATATATACTTGTTTGAACATGATCTAATTAATCTCAAGCTATCAACTTGGTGTTTCAACAATACTTTGCAATCTTGGTACATCAGATGTCATCCCCACTCTTCTCATTCCAACATTTCTCATTCTCACATTACTTTGTAGTCACATCTTGCTACTCACACTGCTTCCATCAATTGCTAGAACAAGATGAGTGATGATGAGAATTGGTGTACAAGGATGATGAAGAAATGCTAAAACCTAGGTTGATAGCTTTCATGCTCCAATCTCAAATATGTGTATATGTACCTATGTATATAAGTATAAAAGTATGTATGTACATAAGTAAGTAAGTAAGTAAGTACGTAAGTAATTAAGTAAGTAAGTAAGTAAGTAAGTAAGTAAGTAAGTAAGTAAGTAAGTAAGTAAGTAAGTAATTAAGTTAGTAAGTAAGTAAGTAAGTAAGTAAGTAAGTAAGTAAGAAAGTAAGTAAGTAAGTAAGTAAGTAAGTAAGTAAGTAAGTAAGTATGTATGTATGTATGTATGTGTGTATGTACGTATGTATGTATGTATGTATGTATGTATGTATGTATGGATGTACGTACATATGTATGTATGTATGTATGTATGTATGTATGTATGTATGTATGTATGTATGTATGTATGTATGTATGTATGTATGCAAGCATGTATGTATGTAATTGTGTATGTATTTATGTATGTATGTAATTGATTAAGTAAGTAAGTAAGTAAGTAAGTAAGTAAGTAAGTAAGTAAGTAAGTAAGTAAATAAATAAGTAAGTAAGTAAGTAAGTAAGTAAGTGTTGGCAGTAGCCTTGGTACATCAGGACCTACAAGACGTGAAAGTCAAAGAAGGGAGTCAGAGCGAAGGGACAGCACAAGCGAGCGAAGGGACAGCACAAGCAAACAGGGCAGTCAAAGAAGATCTGGCAAGTAGGCCAATATTTTTTCAAGACATTAATGCAAATCAGAGAGATGGACATGCAGGGAAGAAGAGCAAGTAGGGAGCTTGAAGAAATGTATGGCAGATCACTAGAAGAAATCCCTACAACAACAGTGATTTTTATCACTAATAATCATTGTAAATCTCATTTCACATTTTTGTAGCTCCATTTTGTGCAAGCCAAGGAGTCCTTGAGCTTGAGGAGCCTTAGAAGTAGTTGCGTACCAATTTTCATAATTTTTAGATCTCGTTTGAGCCCCCAAATAAGCCCTGGAACCTAATTTTTAACTAGGCCGGACACTAGGTCTGGACAGGGCCAAAAGCTAGTCAAAGACTATAAAAGGAGCTAGAGAGCTCATTTTTGAGGTTAGATTGTAATTGAAACGAACTTGTAAGAGCATTTTGAAAGTAATCTAAAAGCTCCATTGATTCTCACTCTTTGTCTTGCCTTGTGTGTGCGTGTGTGTGTATGTGTGTGCATGCTTGTGTGCTTCTCACTCACGCACTTGTGCCGCCACTTGCTCGAGGTCTTCATACCATCCTCACGTCTTCCCGGATTGACATTAAAGGAGGTGCTACTCATCACTGAGCTACACCAAATTTTGGCGCCGTTGCCGGGGATCGAGCTTTGAGGACGAGCGTGTGATGGTAAGACGTAGAGTTGACGCGTTGGAGTTGTAGGTATTTTCTTCACTCTCATCGATTTTCTTTTACTTTCTTCACCATCTTCATCACCATCATCATCATCACCATCTCCCACGTCCATCTCCATCATCGCGAAAATTTCAGTTTTTTGACTATATCCCCATCTCCACCTCATTTCCCTCATTTCACTTGTGAGAGAGAGCGAGAGAGCGAATTTGCATGTGCTGTTTTTTGCATGTTTTGTGAGCTTTCTGCAGGTACAGGCCGCATCATCATCCCCAGCACCCTGCGCAGGTACGGAAATCTGAGTAACTGTCTGTGTGTCGCCGAGCTCTGTCAATCGCGACCGACTGAAAACTTGCTCTAATTGCTAAACAAAGTGCATATCCATGACCTACAGGCCTAGAGCTTCCCAAAAATGTGTTTAGTTTTTTGAAATTCCACAGATTTCTATCAATCGCGATCGCTCTGTCAATCGCAATCGACAAACCACGACGGACAGATCTGTCAATCGCGATCGACACGTCAATCGCGACCGACAGCCCACGACGGCTCTGTCAATCGCGACCGACAGAGTCAACGACCGATTGACCACGACCGACTGACTACACGCGTGACACGTGTCAATCGCGATCGAGTCATCAATCGCGATCGACTCGTCAATCGCGACCGACACGGTCAACGACGGTTTGACCACGACGGACAGACCACGACGGCTCTATCAATCGCGACCGACACGGTCAACGACTGTTTGACCACGATCGACAGACCCTCGCGACCGACCGGTCAATCGCGATCGACTCATCAATCGCGACCGACAGAGTCAACGACCGATTGACCACGACCGATTGACTTTTCGTAACCCCTGTCAATCGCGACTGACCAGTCAATCGCGACTGACAGCCACGACGGACCTGTCAATCGCGATCGACACGTCGATCGCGATTGACCTGTCAATCGCGACCGACAGACTTTGCGAACGCGTTAGAAGGGCAAATTAGGTCAAATTTTCAAGGCAAAGTGATTGGTCTAAATTGTGACTAAGTGTGGGACAAACTCTAGGGTGTAGTATTGCATTGTTAGGCCGTGCCACAAGCTACTCGAGTATTCCTGTTTGACTGTTAGCTTGTATTGAATCCTGATTTAACTCCCTAAACCCTGAACAGTCCTAACTTTTTCATACGAAATCCAATTTTTGAGCTCTTGGGCTTGTTGGAAAGCTCGTGGCATATACTACGCGCCCTCAACTGTTTTTTATAAAGATAATGCATTGATTTTCAGAGAGGGTATTTTGAAGTTGACCATACCCAGGGGACTCAAAGTCAGGGGTCTTTAGAATCATTTTCCTAAAAAGTCACAATGCAAATATGTGTATATGTTACATGAATGAAAGTTGTGGGTTGTGTCCTTGAATCTAAGCATTGAGCTAACCGTGGGACTTTTATAGGTCCATTGAGAGCAACTGAGAGTGCACAAAGCAAGGTTTCTTTGCAAGCTTGAGAACCGGATTCTTGAGCACCATAAAGCAAGGGATCATCAAGTAAGGTTGGATTATTCTCAACTCCCTCCGTCATTTCCTAGCTCAAGCTAAGAACGAGTAGAGATAGGAGTAAGTCAGGGCGACGATAGGCAGTTATCAAGTTGAAGACTACATAAAAACTCAAGTTCAAGTTAAAAACATAATCTCTGTACTGTCGATAACCTAAAGGAAAAGAATCTAACGTGGAACGATCAACCTAAAATACGAAGAACATTCAAGTGTTCCTGACGACGTGATATCAGACAAGACCATAAACACAATAATTAACTAAAAAGAATCAAGTGACTGGTACCAATTGATCGGCAACGAGGTTGTACTCTGGAAAAAATTGGGCTAACCAGTTAGGCATATGAACCTTAGATCAGGACGACACCTAGCAAGGGAGAGACAAAGCCTTAGGTCTTCAGAGGCTAGTGTCAATCACACTGCAAGGTCTTGGGCCCAGCAGTTGAGCCACCACTCATACTACCCTAGCTCTGAGACCAGTGAGTCAGAAATGTCTCAAGGCATGGACAGACCTACGGGAAGTTCAGGAGTGCCTTATTTGTACAGGGTAGAAGGCCCTTACAAAACACAGCTGGAATATCTTAGGACCAACCGACTAGGTGCTAGCATCTATGAGGACGGCCTAGGAAGATCCGTGGTCCAGATTAAAAACCATGACCAATCCATAGGACTAGAACACCCAGCTGTCAAGTTTGAAAATGGTGCATACCTGGACAAAGAAGGAACTATATATGTTGTCACTAGTCACCCTGATAGGACAGATGAATTTGGAAATGTAATCTCAGAAGCGGACTTAGGCGACTTGGAACAAGGAAATATGGGAGTAGAACCTAGAACCCCTCGAGGTAAATCAGTTCTCACTAGGATTATCACACCTGAGTGGGTACCCCAGGACAACAAGAGCATAGAATTGCTCCTCAATCGGGAAACTGATGAAGCCTTTTGGAGGTATAAGTCTAATCAGCCAACAGACATAGGAAATATCATGATCTATGAGCTTAAGGATCCGGATAGCCCAGGCAGAGTGACCTATTTAGATCATGCTTCAGAACGGATCTTCGTGGTGACAGAAAATGATAGGCATGCCTACACGTGGAAGGGTGAATTTATTTTTCCCCAACCAAGATCAAATGCATCCTATGGTCACCCTGGGGCGGGAACTTCCCAAGCTCATGGTACGCAAAGAGACAGAAGTAGAGATAGACCGGAAGTAAGCTTTGCCAACCCTGTAGGCAGAGAAAGAACGAGAACAGAGACGAATAGGGTAGAACCTCCTGAGATACATAGAGCCCACAGGAACCAAAGAAATGTAGATGGATTCCCTCTGCCAAGACCTAGAGAGCACGCAAGAACTTTGAGACCCACCCAGCTAGTTAAGTCCATGAAGAATTACTTTGACGGCACAGGAGATCCCTATGATCATGTGGCAGAGTTCAAGCAAGTCTTGAGAGCTGAACAAGTGGAAGATCTGTTCACGCAGTACAATGCCTTCGGTCTAACCCTTAGGAACACGGCACTTACATGGTTTCAGCCATTAGATGAGCGTCAGTTCAGGAGCATAGACCAACTCCTAGAGGCATTCATTGTAGAGTTCTCCAAGAGTGGCATAAGACACAACACCTCCTCACTGATCCACAGCTTCAAGCAAACCCCCCAAGAGACTGTCAGATTGGCCGGAAGAAGATTTAGACAATATCTTGAAAGGTGCCCTATTTCGGAGCTACCCACATCTGCTAAACAAGTAGCCTTATTTCTTGATGGATTGCTGAGCCCAAAATTGAGATCCTATGTGTATCTGAAAGACCCTAGGACTATAGAAGAATGTGTACGTATGTGCATTGACATTGAAGATAACCTAGGAGAAGAGCTAGAGTTGTCCAAAATTTACAAAGATTCAGATAGTGCATCTAGTCAATCTTCCACACAAGCCACATCAATTGAAGAACTTGCCGAAAAAGTAGCTCAGAAATTAGGTGTAACTAGCAAACAAATCCCAAGGTTTGCCCCTGTGAAAAGGTGCTATACATGCGGTGGTGACCATATGGCGAACGTCTGTCCCATTATGGCTCAACCCCAAGTAAACCCTAGTAGCCAGTACTGCACCATAGAACGGAGATACACCAATCACACCGCACAAGACTGCCCATACAACAAGCAGGCAGTTAGGCAACCCTATCCGCAACCCTACCAACAAGGCAGATACCAGAACCAAAATCCACCACCACCATATGCTAGACCCCAACAAACCTACCAACCACAGTATCAGGCCCAACAAAGGCCTCAGCCTGTGCTAGCACAACAACCCCCTGCCCCAGCTAATGTGATTCCGGTAAAGTATACTGCTGCAGAAGAGAACCTGAATAGAGCTATAGTCCCTGTAACATCCTTGATCTCTGAAAATGACCCAAGTGACCATAGCTTTGATTCTACCCATGTGGATAGCCCCCAGGCTTACTACATGCAGTCCCCAGAACATGGAGAGTCCTACTATGGTGAAGAGCCGAACGAACCTAGTTGGGAGTCAGATTACACGAACGTCATGTATACAAACCCCAATCCTAGGCCTCAATCTAGGCAAGTCAGACCTCCATTCCCAAGAGGGCCGTGCTACAGATGCCAAGGTGATCACCTCATTCGTGATTGTCCCTTACCTCCGCCTACACAAACTCAGTCCGTGACTATCCAAGGCTTCTGCCAAGATTGCGGAAAAGAGCATCTCTTACGAGATTGCCCAAAGAACCCCAATAGCATGCCAAAAATCACCCCTATCAACGTTGTTGGGTTAGTGGTAGACTCCTCAGGAAGCGTGACTTCCACTGCACCAGTGCAGGTAGTCACTAGGGCTCAGGCATTGCAGCAAAACCAAGGGGTAGGCCAGGAAAAGAGCCTAGATGCTAGCGATACTGAGAGCCAAAATAAAAAGAGAACAAGAGCTTGGAAAGATAGCCGCGAACGCATGAAAAGGCAATGGGCAAAGAAGATGAGTGAACTTGAGGAAAGTCTACGAGAAACCAAGGCTAAAATCATAGAGATCACGTCTCAACCGCACTCTCACACATTCCCACCGCTACCATCCCCATCACCCTCCATCCCTTCACCCTCTAAGACAGCCCACGCAACCCACCCACCACCCCAAACAGGATCAGTATTAGCTGATCCCACTCCCGAAGACATAGACATGATGCTTAAGGCATATCAGGCCAGAATCCAAGAAGGGCCAAACGTCACGGATCATGACAAGTGCTATCCTAGAGCTGACCTAGAGATAGAAAGAACCAAACTATGCGCGAAAATGGTCGCATTGGCTCAGACTATGTTTGAAGCCAGTCGCCTTTTCAATTACTCAGGCTCAGCCAAAACGCAATTACACTTGGATGGATTCCTAGAGAAGTTAGAGAGGATAATTGCAAGATCTGACAAGGAAGAAAAAAATCAAGACCAAGAAAAAGCAAGCAAAAACAGGAATCATTCCCAATCAGAAGTGTATGTGGCCAATGCCCCTAAACCGGACAACTTCCCCTCCTTAGAAAGAATAGAGAGGCCAATAGCACAGCCAGAAAAGGAACCTACCCCTCAAAGAAAGGAAAGGGCAAGAGAACGGGTAAGCCAGCCTCTTCAGGAAGCCCGTGGGCCTCCTCAAGAAGCTTATCTTCCCCCCCAAAAGGCAGATGAGCCTCCCTCGAAAGCTCAAGTACCTCCACAGGTTGCCTACATTCCTTCTCAGGGAATGTGTGAGCCTGTTCGGAAAAGTAATAGAATAAGTAATCCTCCCCAAGAAGCTTGTGCTCCAGCCATTTGCGAGAACAAGGAGAGAGTCAACAATAGAATCAGCCCTCCTTCACAGGTTGCTTATGCGCCCAATTCTACGGAGCCAGACACTTCTTCTTCTATGAATCGGTTTGCACCAGACTTCCTACGAGAGATTCAAGAAGACAAATGGGATAACGAAAGCGAGGTCGCCCCTCCTTTTGAACTTGTGGACGATGCACACGACCAATTCCCACAAGACATCCCATCTATTTACGGGGAGCATGAGAGTGTTCAGTCTCACGAGAGATTGGACTTTGAGTCGAATTCCATACAAGAGCTACCCCACTTCACAGGCCCATGGGAAGCAAAGTCCACATGTATGAGAGCACCCACAGTCATGGTAAGGAACGACGACTCAGTCATTCCTAGGAACACAGAGGTAGTGAAGAACACTAATGTGCAGTGTAATCTCAAGTTAGAAGAGCTACTCAAGGTTAGACCTGAATTATGGAAACATGTAGCCAAACAAGTACCAGAGATAGCAAAACCTCGTTCCCAGGTAGGATCCCATAGGACAGTGCCAGAAATTCCCTTGGATAAGATAGGGGATATGTGTGAAGGCGAAGAAGGGAACACCTATCTTCCCATCACCTACCAAGAGTACACCACCAAGGCAATTTTAGACTCAGGTGCAGGAGTTGCAATTGCCACTACTTCCCTTTGGAAGCGTTGGGGCAAGCCAGCACTCAGGCCAACAAGAATGAAATTGCAGATGGCCGATGGTCATATTGAGAGACCCTTAGGATTGCTGGAAGGGATAACTCTCACCACTTGTGGTGTTGAGTTTGAGCATAGCTTTGCTATATGTGACTTCAGCAAAAATCATGCTTATGAGATGATTTTAGGAAGACCATTTATGCGACAGTTGCAAGTGGTACAGGATTGGGGAACCAACTCCTTGTATTTGCAACACTTGGGCGTTACAACCAAAGTCAATCTCAAGGACTATTCTCATAGAGATGTCCCTCCTATCCAGTGGAATCCCATCCATAGAGCCAAAGATGATACAGAATCTGTGCATTCCCTAGAATCTGGATCCTCATGGATGCATGAAGACACTCACTTATGGATGTGCAAGGTAGCAGTAGAAGAAGAGAAGAGAGAGAAAGCCAGAGAGGTAGGTGCGAAAGAAACCCATAGATCAATCCAAGACCCAGCCTATGCACCTGTAGTTTTTCCAGACGAAGAATTTGAACCTCACGGTTGGGCAGAAATCTTAGCAACAATGGACGTAGCCATCAACGAAGAACAATGGACACCTCACTGTGATGAGGATGGTTATGATATTTCAGTCTTCTCCATAGAGCCAATCATGGGAGAGGCAGTTCTAGAAGAATGCGAACCTAGCCCTGATGCATTTGAGGATGCAAGTGACTCCGATCTAGAGTCAATCATTATGGACCCACCATTTGCATCAGATGAAGAATACTTCCATGAAGTAGAATTTCAACCCCAGAGGCATGGAGAGGTTACAACTAATGTAAGATTAACAACACATGTGACCCCGAAGGAAGAAGGAAAGAAACGAAAAAAGAGAGAAGCCTCACCAGAAGAGGAAGAATCTTTGTTTGAGGTCCCCGAAAATTTTAAGAAGTATGAGATAGATGACAGGAGAGTCATGATAAGAATGCCTAAACGAGAGGCACAATCAGGAGAGGCCTATGATAACAAAGAAACTACTAAGAAAATAGTAGTGGCCATAGAAGAAGGAGAGGATAGATGCACGTATATAGGCCATGACTTGACAGAAGAAGAAGAGCAAGAGTTGATTGCCTTGCTAAGAGAATACAGAGATGTATTCGCTTGGAGTTACAAGGATTTGAAAGGTGTTGACCCTGACATATGCTCACACACCATTCCCATGACTTCAGATGCTAAACCCTCTAAGCAAAAGCCTTATACATATAATGATAATTACGCTGCTAAGATCAAGGAAGAGATAGATAGACTGGTTGAAGCTGGATTTATCTACGAAATTGAGCACACCGAATGGGTATCCCCCATCGTAGTGGTGCCCAAGAAGAATGGCAAGCTGCGTGTGTGCATTAACTTGAAAAAGGTTAATGCCGCCACGATTCGAGATAACTATCCGCTTCCCATCACAGAGCATCTCTTAGAAAGAGTGGCAGGCAAGGAAGTGTACAGCTTCCTTGATGGATTTTCGGGCTACAATCAAGTAGCCATAGCTCCAAAGGATCAGCATAAGACAGCCTTTGCCACAGAATGGGGCATTTTTGCTTTTAGAGTAATGCCATTTGGGCTTACCAACGCACCAGCTACCTTCCAGAGACTGATGTGCCATGTGTTTAAGGAGTTCCTAAGGAAGAGTTTAGAAGTCTATGTTGATGATCTTTGTGCTCATTCCAACGTTAGGCAAACCCATATTCCTGAACTCAGACAAATCTTTGACAAATGTAGAGAATATCAAGTCTGCCTAAACCCAGAAAAGTGCGTTTTTATGGTCAGGCAAGGCAAGATTCTAGGACACATAGTGTCAAAGAATGGCATATCTACCGATGAAGAAAAAGTGAGAGCCATAGCAGAGCTACCTAGGCCAAAGAATGTCAAGGAAGTACAAGCTTTCATGGGGCATTGTGGTTATTATCGACGATTTATACACATGTATGCTGTCATTGCAAAGCCCATGTACGGACTTCTGACAAACTTTGAGTGGACGGATGAATGTGAGAATTCCTTCCAAGAGCTTAAACGAAGATTGTGTTCAGCACCAATCTTGACCACACCAGATTGGAATAAGCCATTCCATGTTCACGTGGATGCATCCAATTATGCTATTGGATGTGTGCTCGCACAACCTACTGGTGAAGGTAATATGGATCTTCCAATTGCCTATGCCAGTAGACAATTGAATGCGGCTGAACGGAATTACACCACTACAGAGCGCGAAGGATTAGGCATGGTTTATGCAGTCAAAAAATTTAGACACTATTTGCTTGCAAATAAGTTTAAATTTTTTACTGATCATCAGGCATTGTTGTACCTAGTAAACAAGCCATGCAATACAGGTAGATTAGTAAGATGGTTTCTCTTGCTAATGGAATACGAATTTGAGGTTGTGGTAAGGAAAGGTAGGACTCATTTGAGAGCCGATCATCTCTCTAGGCTCACATCGGGAGAAGCCCCACAAGGAGTGTCAGATGACCTTCCTGATGCTTACTTGTTTAATTTGGAAGTTATACCGCAGTGGGCCAAGCCAATAGTACCAGTATTGACATACGGGCCTAATCATCCAGTGGTGAACACACGGAATAGAGAGATCGTAAAAGCCCAAAAGTACCATATCATGGCAGGAAGCATGTACAAGCACACAGATCAGGGGATCTTGGCTTGTTGCGTAGAAGAGGATGAGTACGCTAAATGGTTGCAATTAGCACATGTAGGTGCGTTAGAGCAACATCATTCAAAGCAAAGAACTTTGCAGACTCTAAAGAGATTCGGAGTGCATTGGCCAACTATGGAAGCTGATGTCCAAAAGTTGTGCAAGGAATGCCCAATCTGTTGCACTAAACCACCAGTGGAACATGCCACTCTTTATCAAGTATCCATTGTGCCAGATTGGAGTGAACCTCTAGTATCATTCTTGAGAACAAACACATTCCCTCCAGACATGACTCTAGCTAGGAAAAGGAGTTTAGAACAAGAAGCCCAGGATTACTCACTCATCGGTGATAATCTATATAAGCGCGGTAAAGATGGTTACCTGAGACTATGTGTCCACGAAAGTGAATATCTGAAGATCTTGGAAACTGCTCACCAAGGTGTAGCAGGAGGACACTTTGGACCAGATCGGGTAATCAAGGCGATACTATTTGCGGGCTTCTGGTGGCCTACCCTTCACATGGATGCACATACCTATGTGAAACGGTGTGATGTCTGTCAAAGGACTCAGTATCCTATACGCAAAGATGAGATGCCACTGAAACCTATGATGGGTGGACGTGCATTCTCTAAGTGGGGAATAGACTTCGTAGGTCCTATTAATCCCCCAGCTAAGGGTTCTCATGCGGAATACATCATTGTGGCAACAGATTATCTCACCAAGTGGGTAGAGGTAAAAGCTACAACCAAGAACGATGCTCAAACAACTGCCAAATTCTTGTTTGAGAATGTATTCACAAGATACGGGCTACCTATAGAGCTTGTAAGTGACAGAGGCACTCATTTCTTGAACGAAGTGATTGAAAATCTACTCCAAGAATTCTTGGTAATACACAAGAAGTCTGCCCCTTATCACCCTCAAGCTAATGGACAAGCTGAGAGCACTAATAAGATTCTATGCAATGTACTGACGAAATTAGTGAACACTAAACGCTCTGATTGGGACAAACAGTTACACCATGCTGTTTGGGCATACCGAGTTGCCTACAAAACGGTACTCCAAGCCACCCCCTTTCAGATGGTATTCGGCCAAAACGCTGTGCTACCCTTGGACTTCCTAATCCCTACATTGAGAGTAGCACAAGAACACGAATGGACAGGTCACGAACTCTCCTCTAGGATCTTTGACCTTGAACGATTAGGGGAAACAAGACTAAGAGCCGCTGCAGGAATATATGCCGCCAAGAAGAGACAGAAGGCATATTTCGATGCCCATGTGAAAGATAAAGGCTTGAAAGCAGGAGATCTAGTCTTGGTCTATACACTCAAACAACACGCGAGGAAGCTAGAAAAGAGAGGCTACGGACCTATGATCATCAATAGGATCTCCACAAGCGGAGCGGTACAATTGGCCACATTAGAGGGTGATGTTCTCCCAAACTATATTAGCGGTTGCAGAGTCAAGTTGTACCAGGAACCCCTCACGGAAGAAATGCTTAGCCGACTCAATACTGCTAAGAAACGCAAAGAGGAAGAAAAGCGAGTGCGAGAAGAAGCTCAAGCAGAAGCTTTAGAACGCATTAGAAGGATGAAATTACGTAGGCAAGGTAGAGAGCAGCCTAGGACAAATGACTATGCAGATCAAGGATATCATGTGGCAATGTGTGAAGTCGCAGGAACCAGCTCACCTAGGATAACTGATCGACGTCCTTTCGTAACCCTAGATATAGGACAAGGAAAAAGTGCAAGGACTATAAGAGCCTTGATTGACTCAGGTGCAGCCACTAGTGCTGTTAGAATGTCTTACTGTCAAGAGTTACAGTTAACTGTCCAACCTGTGGAAGCATACCTCATAGGATTGGGAGGCGTGGAAACCCCTTGCATGGGCGAGGTGGAACTCCCCCTCTACATTCACGAGGAGGCAATGACCGTTAAAGTACTAGTGTGTCAAGATGAGGATCTCACTGAACCTCTCGTCTTGGGTCAGGATTGGATCTATGACCAAGCAGTCAATCTAAACCTAAGAAGTGGACTTCTCCAGGTTTGGGTCAATCATAGTCGAGTTACAGTAGAATTAGACAATGGAGCACTCAAAGAACTAGGAAAGGCACAGACTCCTGGTCCTTCCAGGGGTACACATGAAGATGACCATGCTGTTCTTGTCCAAAACTATGTGTTGCAGAGGAATGATATTTGCAAAAAAGGAGTCAGGAATGCAACGGAACTCCCTTCTTTTCCAAAGGCTAGAAGGAGGCAGCAACCCAAGGTGGATCAAAGGCAGAAGAAGCAGGGTACTACCTATGTCAGAGATCAAAGGTACCTGCTCAGCAGAACAGCCCAGAAAATAGACCAGGTATGGGTGCGGAAAGGCGAACGACCGGTTGCACCACCGTCAACTACAGGGGCAAAGCCTCTTATTAGTGACCAACAACGCAACGCTAATAAGAAGTCCTTCAGAAATTCTTCTGCTAAAGTAAAATCTATTTGGGTGCCCAAGAAGTCGATGAAGGCAAGCCCACAATCAAGACAAATTTGGGTGCCTAAGGCTTGCTTGATGGCACAAGTAGCTACGCTGAAGCCACAACTTAAACAGCATAACGCAGCGACGCATACTGCCAGATTTCACTCGTTCTCGACACTCATGTACACACCAAAACCCAAGAGCGTACATGTAATCAATTGTAAATGGGTCCCAAAAAGGCCTCATCTGCAAACCACGACACCGAGAAGGCTCTGTAAAGACTCTCCGAAACCGAAGGCAAAGCCCACTCACTGCATTTGGCAGCCTAGGGCCTGTAATAAACCCCCCGACCCCAATGTGTAAATCCGTATCCACTTACTAACTGCAGTAGTCTCCTAGGACAACACAAGCACTAACTACACACACTGTCTTCATGCACTTACTAACCACTAACTCATCATCCATCTCATGTTAATGTTGTAACGGGGACAACAACGGATTTATTTTGTCCATTACGATGTTAACACTTGGTTCTATATTCTCACAGAACCAATCAGCAAACAGGCCATGGCAGAAGCAGGTACCAGCTCTCAAGCCGGATCTGGTCCCCAGATCGTGGACATAGAAACACTTCTCCTTGAGCCACGCCTCACCGCAAGACCGCAAGAGCTTCGAGAAGTGCATGTGCTCCCCATCCAGGATCCTCCTCAAGGACACACTTCTCAAGTAGGTAAGCATGCGCATTGGTTCAGTGATGTTGCTGGACCACTGGGCGATGGAACCTACTTCTGGGAAGCAGAATTGGAATTCAATGGCAAATGGGGTCGATACCACTTTTTCACACGCGAATTTGAAAGCTACCAAAATGCCGAAGTCATGAGATCAGTTTGGGTCAAAGCAGGTGTGGAAAGTTATTTCAGGACTCACATACCAAAGCCGGATTTTTTACGATGTTCATATCTGATCAGTACAATCACGCCGAGCAGGGCCAAAGGAGGCGACAGCACCTTTGTGTTGCCATCACTGCTGCCGGGTAATGAGCTTAAAAGGTTCAAGCTGGACCTCAATCTGGTAAGAGAAGCATTGGGAATGTATGGCATGCACATCCCCACAGAAAAGGAAACCATGGTCCCAGGTCGAATGAAGCACAAGGATCTGAATAAGTTGAAGGATATGGTAGCAATGACACCTACCATTGCGCTTCACCTGCGAACCATCATGCAACACTTTGCGTTTCCCGCCCAAGAACGATTCACAATGCCCCCGAAAAAAATATGGTTCAGTTTATATCTAGCAGAAACCGAAAGCCTGCCCATCAATGTGCCACACTGGATCATAGACCAGATCCACCTAGCACATCAAAGGTGGAACAAGAAACAGAAGAATGTGCTCCACGGGTGTTGTGCTCTGACCAGAATAATCTACAGATGCTTGGCTTATGATGTGCCTGTTCAGCGGGCACTCGTATGGTCCCGAGTCCAAGAATTCCAAAGAAGACTATCAGCAGCAGGTCCCCCATCAAAGAAGATGAGGGGGGGAGTCCAACTACCCTGTGCCCAACCAAGGGGAGCTACCGCTACACCAGAAATCACCCCTCCCCAGACACGACGAGTTAGGCCATTCACAATCCGGCTACCACGACCAAGCACGGAGGGGCCTAATCTGGTGTTTCCACCCATTCCATCTGATTTGGAATTCCCGCAGGGATTTACTCTTGAGGACCTCACGGATGAAGAAATTGCCAGATTAATCTATGACTCTAACCTCGAAGCGGAAGCAGCGCGAGCTCAGGAACCACAACCCAAAACAACATCGGCCCCCACCCAACCCCAAGTTGTAGAAGTCGATGTAGATGAACAAGAGGCAGGAGGAGACGAAGAAGAAGCCGACGAAGAACAACATCAAGAATATGACGAACTCTCCGAGTTAGCAAGTGCCCCAGCATATTCGGCACAAATCAAGAGACTATATCGAACCATGCGACTGGTTCAGGAACAGCATAAGATGTCTCTAGAACAGGGCAAAAGACTCATGAACGACTTGCTAGCGGAGGAAGGTGTGGACGAGTTGTTCATTGAGTCCATGAACCTTCATGCCGACGCTGTAGGACTGGACGAGGCCATTCATGAGGCAATGGCCTACATCCACAGGTTTGAAAAAAGAGTTCCCGTTCGTCCCAGGAGGTCCGGGAAGCAAATTCACATCAATACATCAGCACTAGGCGGGGCAGCGCAAGCAGAAGAATATCAGGAAGCACCGTTGTCACCCCCATCCCCACCTCACACTACACAATTCACTCCACCGCAGGACACTAACACTACCACATCCACTACCACTACCGTTGTCATGGGCATCCCACTCTCCCCGGGAATCCAATTCGGGGGAGTCACCATGCCCACCTTCACCACCCTGTTCACCGATGTCACATCCACTCCACCAACGATTCCCATCTACACAGTCACTCAAACAGTTGACACGATGGAAACATCACCTGCCACAGCACCGCTCCCTCCCCCCATGCCACCTTCATCACCCATACCCCCTCCACCCACATCTCCACGTACATCCACATCATTCACCTCTCCCATTCCCGCCCCCATTCCCCCTGCATCTTCACCCTTCCCAGCATTATTTAATGTAAATAACATATTCTTAGCATTAAACCAATGTGTACACCAGCTCCAGCATGAGTACAAAGCTCTGGACAACCGGTATCAGAATCTGGAAACGCACCATCAAAACTTACAAAGACAATTTCTCACTCTACAAACAGAAAATGCAGAACTGAATCAACGCTACACGACGCTTGAGCAGGCTCACCAAACCTTATTGGCGGCACCCCAACCCTCGACAGAATCAGGTGCCAAACAACTAGAAGCTTTGCTCGAGGTATACCAAGCCGATAATCTCAAAGTCCGGCGTAACCTGGCACTTCTCAGAAAACACATGGCGGCCGCCCTTGAGGAAAACAAGAGATTGCAGCAGCAAAATGAAGCAAATCTAGAAGCTGCAATGGAAGGCTCTCCACACGAAATTGATCCAGAGCAGTTTAAAGCTGTGCCCTCAGAGACAATGAAGACCATCTTGGACAGCTATGCAGATCTATTAGAAGCTCATGATGACTTGGAAAGGGAACGGGATGCGCTGCGCAATCAACTCCAAGAGCAACAGACAGCACCCAAAGTCACAGAAACGACCACGACTTCAGAGGAAGTCAAGGCATTGAAAGAGCAGGTGGCCGAATTACAGGCAAGATTACTCACACATGAAAGGCAACCCTCTCCAGTTGTCGAACCAGAACCCGAGGATTTGGTACCCATCGAGGTAGATGAGACGTATGAGGAACCTTACGTTCCTATGCCAATGCCAGGTGGTGAACAAACCGCAGAAGGAATGGATACGCTAGAAATCGAAGTACCTGAGTGGCTCCAAACACTAGAGAAAACGGCATCAACTCATGAAGATCGAGTAGCAGTTCAAATCCAATCTATGGCAAAGATAGAGGACACTATTATTAAATCAGAATACTTCCGCAGCATGTCCCACCATAGATGGATCGGAACCAATGATGATCAATACGTGCCCTATTGTATACTCCTGGCGGACTACAATGCAGAAATCCAACATAGATGTGGCAAACCTCCAACGTTTGCTACACAATTTGGGCCAGATGATATCCCAGAGAGCGCCAAGAAAGGATCCATTCATCAACCCACTTGGAGGATCCGACTCCTCGAAACCTACCCGGAGATGGTTCGCACCTGGACGAATATGCCTCTTTTTATTAAATATAACCCCTGTTATGTTCCTGTACTCCGCAGACGCACATGGCCAGAGTTTACCATTGCAGTCAAGACTATCAAGGGATGCGCCAAATGGTTAAACTACGTCTATCTAGCACCCCCTCAAGGGCCTCCCACCGTCAATTACATGATTTCCACTATACGGCACTGGAGCATCCGATTAAGGAATACCCCTGATGTAATGGCCCAGATGTGCATGAAAATTTTTGAGTTAATGCTTATTACATTCAGGACATTCAAGAATATCAAGGACCCACACTTCTCAGGCGTCGGATTCCTTACAGGAAACCAAGATTTAGTTTATGACATGAGCACCACTCCTTCCATAGAGGTGATATACGCTTGGCACGCCAGAATAAAATACCTCCCAGCCTGCTTTAAACAAACATTCGAAGAGATGTTCATAACAGGGTTCTGGGAATACCACTCAGAAATATTTGTACCCAGACCCTCACATCTCCTCCATTTATTTGCTGTGGAGCGAACCATTCACTCAGAGCAGTTACGGGTGCCACATCCAGATGTCCCAGGGCCAGTCAATTGGGATGCATTGCTGACAGATCTAGCAAGGGGACTCAGGTTAGAAGAACACCACCTCGCCGCCGATGTGGTACAATACTACGTCCAAAAAGCAGCTAGACAAGGGTCTGTCAGGGGCGACAGACGCGAGAGTGGGGGGGGTGTTGGCAGTAGCCTTGGTACATCAGGACCTACAAGACGTGAAAGTCAAAGAAGGGAGTCAGAGCGAAGGGACAGCACAAGCGAGCGAAGGGACAGCACAAGCAAACAGGGCAGTCAAAGAAGATCTGGCAAGTAGGCCAATATTTTTTCAAGACATTAATGCAAATCAGAGAGATGGACATGCAGGGAAGAAGAGCAAGTAGGGAGCTTGAAGAAATGTATGGCAGGTCACTAGAAGAAATCCCTACAACAACAGTGATTTTTATCACTAATAATCATTGTAAATCTCATTTCACATTTTTGTAGCTCCATTTTGTGCAAGCCAAGGAGTCCTTGAGCTTGAGGAGCCTTAGAAGTAGTTGCGTACCAATTTTCATAATTTTTAGATCTCGTTTGAGCCCCCAAATAAGCCCTGGAACCTAATTTTTAACTAGGCCGGACACTAGGTCTGGACAGGGCCAAAAGCTAGTCAAAGACTATAAAAGGAGCTAGAGAGCTCATTTTTGAGGTTAGATTGTAATTGAAACGAACTTGTAAGAGCATTTTGAAAGTAATCTAAAAGCTCCATTGATTCTCACTCTTTGTCTTGCCTTGTGTGTGCGTGTGTGTGTATGTGTGTGCATGCTTGTGTGCTTCTCACTCACGCACTTGTGCCGCCACTTGCTCGAGGTCTTCATACCATCCTCACGTCTTCCCGGATTGACATTAAAGGAGGTGCTACTCATCACTGAGCTACAGTAAGTAAGTAAGTAAGTTAGTAAGTAAGTTAGTAAGTAGGTAAGTATGTATGTATGTATGTATGTATGTATGTATGTATGTATGTATGTATGTATGTATGTATGTATGTATGTATGTATGTACAAAGGGAAAAAGAAAGGATGTATAGGTAATAATGAAATTTCATGTTTAGGATATTTTGATCATTTCTTGTTAGAGGGAGCATTCACATTATGGTTGATTTCTTGATATTAATGCTTGATTAAGGCTTAAATTGAAGGCTTGCCAAAAGGGTGCCATGAGGAGGTGTGAACCATCTCCGAAGGGGTGCTTAATTTGTATATGAATATGTGACTTCAATTAATAAAAGGGGGCATGCATGGGAATTCGTGTGATTGCAAGAACTCATTGGCATTCTCGCTCCTTCACTGTGTCTATTACGATCCTCATTATGTATGTTTGTCTACATAGGTGTCACCCTACATTTTGAGGAACATGCCAAGCATCCCTTCAACAGAAACATTCTGCATATTTTAGAAAATAATCCAATAAAATATTGACTTTGGTTTGTTCACCTAGAGAAAGCAGTGTAGTGATGCATTTTGGCAAAATTTGACCATTATGGTCAAGTGGCTCAATTGGATGTGTGGGCGTTTTGGGAAGTACTTGCAAAGTATAAGCTTTTTCACTTTGCTCTATAGAAGGAATGAACTTTATAGAGAAAATTGGCCCATTTTGATCCATTTAACAGATTATCATCTTCATGAGGTAGAGAATGCATTACCTAAGTGTCCACTGTATACTCAGTTGTCTTGGTAGTGTCACATCCTTCCTCCAAGTTTATCTGCAACTGATTATTAGACTTTCTAGATATCCATAGCCTATTCCTTCCCCAATCATGTAATGATTTGGCTTGCATCCACCAAGGTCTTCCCAGGAGTAGGGGATAATAGGGCTCTTGGGGTAAGGCAATAACAACAAAATCAAAGAGAAATTGGCAATCCTAAACTATCATTAATAAATTTTCCCCAATGCCTAGTGGTGTGACTCGATGTTTGATCTACCACTATGAAAGTAAAAGGTGCCACCTTCATGAGGTCAAAATTTAATTTCTTCATAGTAAAATCAAGCATCAGATTGACATGAGAGCCACCATCTACAATGAAACCTATCAAAATTTCACTTTTTATGCAAACAGATAATCTCAAGCTTTGATAGTTTGCTAGTGGTGTAGGGGAAAAATCTACCATGAACTCATCTATACTTCGTGGTCGACTAGGGTAGGCAGAATGTATGACTTTCAGTATATCATTTCTCACCTTTGCATCCATTTTTATGAGTTGGAATAAACTCACCTTGTGTTTCCATTCAAAATTTCTTCAATATTCACCTCTTGTGTCTTCTCCTAGGGGCAAGTAGGTTGTTCCTTTAGTGAAGTCATCACCCTGTCATAGGCTTCTTCAATGGCCACCTAATCCTCCAAATTAGCCTTCTAACAACATTCTTTCTCCTTGGCCTCTTGTAGCCCTTCTATATGAGTTGTCACCACTTTCCTAGCTCTAGTAATCATAGCTACTATAGATGATGAAATCGCAAAGGATTGTGGAGTCATACCTTCCTCTCTTGGAGAAATTGCAATCATATGAATCGGGGCAGGGTAGTTATGAGGAAAATCCCTTATATAATGATCCTTGATGTCGGGGCAATGTTGACAAGGAGGTGCACTCCTCAAATAGAGAGCATTTGCTTTTCATGTGACCATATTCTCCACAACAATAACACATTAGAGGTCTAGTATATCTAGGTCAATTTGGACAATTCTCCTCTTTGTTGTGCATATTTGAAGTACTAGCATAAAATGAGTCAAGAACTTGGGTATTACCTCTTTGTTGAGCTCCTTTCAGGTAGTAACAATTGCATGCCTCATGAACACCTTTGCCACAAAATCGGAAACTTACTCAATTAGGAAGATCATGTTGGAGTGCCCACTAGTGTTGCATGAGGTATGCCAATTCTACTTATAGATGTCTTGAGTAGTCTGCAACTCCTCCACTTCACATCGAAGTACTACCACTAAATCATTGTAGGGTGTGGGTGGTGAAACAATATTCTCCTTTTGTTGACTTCGTTGCATCTTCAATCTTTTCTAGTTCCCTCCTAATTTTCTCAATTGGGTCCAAACTTGTGACATAATACGCTTGAATCCCACCTTTGAAATGCACTCTAGCCTCCTTTATGTGAGAAATGGTCACCACAAAATCATTCAATGTGGCATCCAATCTCAATAATTCCTTAAGCTTCTATTGAGAAGACCATGGGAGAGCCTTCTCTATCCACTTTTTCACTAAAAACTCTCCTACAGCATGCGACGAACCAAAAACAAGGGCTTTAGCATGATACATTTTATGAAAGGATTCACCTGGCTGTAACTTCAAGTTCTCCAACTCATACAAGGCTTGCTTAGAAGACTTGCTTGTGACAAAAGTTTGACAAAAGGAAGTCCTTAAGGTTTGCTAGGTGGTGAAGTGCCCATCCACATGTTGGTTGTATCATTTGTTCGCAAGTCTTTCTAAGGTAGAAGGTGTTGTAGCCCACATCCACGGTATAAGGAGATGAACTTCCTTATGTGATCATGTCCATCTTCATGTACTAGACCTTTGAAAGTAGGGAACTTGATAATTTAACCTAGATAGGAGATTTGAGAGTTCCTCCATTGGTGACTAATTTTCTTCGAAGGTGTCTGTAGCTCAAGCGTAAGCACCACCTCCTTTACTTGTCAATCCGCGGAGATGTGAGGACCGGTATGAAGACCACGAGCAAGTGAAGGCACAAATGTGTGAGTGAAAGCACACAAACATGCACACACATACACACACACGCGCACAAAGTAAGATCAAAGAGAGGAACAATGGAAAGCTTCGTTTGCAAAAGAGTTCTCTTACAAAGCTCTATTCTCTAAACAAGCTAACCTCAAAAATGAGCTCTCTAGCTCTTTTTATAGTTTTTTGAGTAGTTTTGGCCCTGTCCAGACCTAGTGTCCGGCCTAGTTAAAAATTAGGTTCCAAGGCTTATTTGAGGGCTCAAACGAAGTCTAAAAATTATGAAAATTGGTACGATGGTAATTCTAATACTCCTCAAGCTCGAGGACTCCTCCGCTTGAACAAAATGGAGTTATAAAAATAGATAATGGTATTTACAATGGTTTTTAGTGATGAAAATCACTATTTTTGAAGGGGATTCTTCTGAAAATTTGACATACACTTCTTGGAGCTCCCTACTTGCTCCCTTTCCTTGTGTGTCCACCTTTTGATGTGCTTCCATGCTTTGTCCTTGACTTTGAGCTTCAACACTCCCCCCCCTCTCGAGTCTGTCATCCCTGACATACCCTTGTTGTAGTGGTTGTTCCAAGTAGTGCCTTGAGAGGGAGTGTCCCTTCTGTATGAACAAAAGTTGTCTGACTTCCGATGTGTCTGGTTCTTCATCTATCACTACGAGTCTTTACAATTTGTAGTCTCTTGGTATGTGCTTCTTCCTTGGATTCCAGCATGACTGTGTCGTTGTGAGTCTCCGTTGATGTTTTCTAGATCTTCCACAGTTGATGTTCATAGTAGTCATGCCAAGTACTCATAACCCATATTGAGTGATGGGTAAGTGTGTTCGTGCATGGGTTGAGGAAAATATGTGCCTTGTGCATGGCCTTGTAATGTAGCCCTATGAATGCTTACTTGGGAAATGCATTGGAAGAAGTATGGTGCAAAAATTGGGGGTCTTGAGCTAAGTGCTCAAGGGTATGCCGACGAAGAGGTTTCCTAAGCTATCATGGTTATGATGTTTCCAAGGTAAAGATACTTACCATGGAGAAGGTCGATGGATGTTCATCTCTTCGTGTTGTACACTCGGCCTTTGGGATGGAACACTGTTGATGATTGTCCGTGTTGATGGTCCACTTATGAGATCTTTTGAGTGGCAGATCCTGTCTCCTCCTTTCAACTCATCATTTGCCAAATACTGAGAATTGAATTTCTTTATATTCCTTGACAAACAACGTTCGATAACTACACCAAGATTAGTTTCACATATTGTCTTTAGCTCACCATAAGCAGGAGTCTTCTCATCTAGTATACATACAAAGATTTGCAGGGTACCAGAACTACCCCTTGCACATATTTCCGTGGATGCTCTCGGACATGCAGTAGTTAAGCATCACTCAAGTTGCGGACCTTCAAGATCTTCACTCCTACCATAGTAAGTGGGAACCATAGTTGTGGATGCCATGTTCAGGGGAACTTCTTGACATCTACCAGATAAGGCATCAATTATATCATCTGCTAGCCGAGACACACTTCTATCCAAACTGATAAATGCCCGGTAATCAACACTTCCATCTTCAACTAAGCATGGCTCATTCATGTTTCATGAGCCAAACCTGGGAACAAGTTCTTCCTCTCTTTCTTTTTTTCTTTTCTCTCTTTTTTTTTTTTTTAATAGGAACAATATCACAAAACAAGAAGACAGAGTTTAGTATCAATCAATAAAAATCTTTGACATATGTCAATGTGCTCTTGTGCCTGGGATTCTCAAGTGTGTCTTTGCACGGCCGTGTAATGTGGCCCTATATTAATGCATACTTTGGAAATGCATGACCTGAATGGTGCAAAAGACACGGTTGTGCAAGGAGCACATGGTTGTCGCTCGTCGAGGCCTGATGTCACCTGCAGATGTTGATGTCATCTTTGTTGGAGGTATCCATTGGATCTCGAGATGACCACCGATCCTTCCTCTTGATAGGGACCCATTTTAGAACAGCATTTGGCACTGTAGAGATTACTTCAGGCGTCTTCCTCGTTGGATGCTTTCTGAACTGTGGTATCCAGTGTGGTTGGCACTTTGGTTCGATGGAGGCTACTTGTACTTTTGGCTTCCAAACCCATATCCTTTTTGCACGTCTTCCTACTATTGTTGAAGAGCTGATTTGATCTCCTTTCGGTCTCTGTACGTGGTCCTTATCCTCTTCTCCTTTTGGCTTCTTTGTTGAGACCTTTCGCATGTGGGAGAACATAGGTTGTTGTAGATGTAAGAGCTTCTTAGGTACCCACATCTGTAATTGCCCTTGTTGAGTTGCAGCTAACTTCTTAGGCACCCAAACTTGTTTACCTTGTGATTGAGCTTGGCCGAGCTGCTTCCTTCGTCTTCTGGCCTGGTTGGCTTGCTTGGATGGGATTTGTGGGGGCAAGGCTGGTGGTTGCTCTCCTTTGCGTACCCAGATCTGCTTCATGCTCGGAACTGCTTTCTTATCGAATGGTGTCTTTCTATTTGATGTAGCAATTGTCGTGAACACTTGTGTTTGCTTGTGTGGTGGACTCATTACTATGGCTACTTGATTCTTTGGAGAAGAAGAAAGATCCACCCGCCTTCGAACCTGGTCTTCCACGATTGACTCCTTCTGCATCATAGAGCTTTTGACACATACAACATCTTCTTTCATATGATTAGTCTTGGAAGAACTAAGAGAGTGTGTGGTGCCATGATCTAGGAGCATGCAGTTCTCTAATTCTAATGTAATGCATTGTTCATGTACCCAAACTTGAAGAATTTGACTTCTTAGGTTTAAGTTAACTGCATGGTCATAGATCCAATCTTGAGCCAAGACAAGTGGTTCTGTAAGGTTCTCATCTTGACATACTAGCGCTTTGACTTTCATTGGAACATCTTGAAGGTAGATGGGAAGTTCCACCTCGCCCAAACAAGGGGTTTCCACACCTCCCAATCCTATGAGATAAGCTTCTATGGGATTGATGTTCAACTGCAAGTCTTGGCAGTAGGAAAGTCTAACTGCACTACTTGTTGCACCTGAGTCAATCAATGCTTTCACCGTCCTTGCACCCTTCCCTTGTCCTATCTCTATGGTCACAAAGGGTCTTCGGTCAATGACTTGAGAAGTCGCTATGCCTGACTTTTGGCACATATCCATGTGATATTTTGGGGCTTTTGAGTTGACATCTAGGCCTAATAGCCTTAACTTATTTCGCCTAATACGCTCTCTGGCCTCTACCTGTGCTTCTTCTCTCACTCTTAACTCTTCTTCTTTTCGCTTCTTAGCAGTGTTGAGTCTCATTAGCATATCCTCAGTAAGAGGTTCTTGATATAACTTGACTCTACAGCCACTAATATAGTTTGGCAAGATATCTCCTTCTAGAGTGGCCAACTGAACTGCACCACTAGTGGAAATTCTATTAATGATCATGGGTCCGTATCCTCTTTTTTCCAACTTACGGGCATGTTGTTTTAGTGTGTAAACCAACACTAGATCTCCCTCTTTCAATCCCTTATCCTTGATGTGTGCATCAAAGTATGCCTTTTGCCTCTTCTTTGCAGCATAGATGCCTGCTGTCGCTCGTAGCCTCGTCTCACCTAAGCGTTCGAGATCAAAGATCCTAGAGGACAATTCATGCCCATTCCACTCATACTCTTGTGCTACTTTTAAGGTAGGGATTAAGAAATCTAATGGTAGCACAGCGTTTTGTCCGAAGACCATCTGAAATGGGGTGGCATTGAGTAGCATTTTGTAGGCAACTCAATAAGCCCAAACAGCATGATGAAGTTGTTTGTCCCAATCAGAGCGTTTATTATTTACCAGTTTTGTCAATACGTTACAGAGGATCTTATTGGTGCTCTCGGCTTGTCCATTAGCTTGTGGGTGATAGGGGGCAGACTTCTTATGTATCACCAAGAATTCTTGGAGAAGATTTTCAATGACTTCATTCAAGAAGTGTGTGCCTCTATCGCTCACCAACTCTATTGGTAGTCCATATCTCGTGAACACATTCTCGAATAAGAACTTAGCCGTAGTCTGAGCATCATTCTTTGTTGTGGCTTTCACTTCTACCCACTTGGTAAGGTAATTTGTGGCTACAATAATATACTCTGCATGGGAGTTTCTAGCTGGGGGGTTAATAGGACCTACAAAGTCTATACCCCATTTCGAGAATGCACGCCCTCCCATCATTGGTCTCAAAGGCATCTCATCTTTTCTAACTGGATATTGTGCCCGTTGCCATGTGTCACATTTCTTCACATAGGTATGAGCATCCATATGAAGAGTGGGCCACCAAAGTCCTGAGAATAGAATGGTCTTGATTACTCGATCAGGACCAAAGTGTCCACCTGTGACACCGCTGTGTGCAATTTCTAAAACTTTCAAATAATCTGATTCATGAACACACAGTCTTAAGTAACCATCTTTGCCTCTTCAGTATAAGTTATCTCCTACTAAGGCATAGCCTTGAGCCTCTTGTGCCATGCTTCGTCTTCTTGCTAGACTAGCCTCTTTGGGTAATCTTCTTGATCTCATAAACTCTACCAATGGAGCACTCCAATCAGGAATTAATGACACTTGATAAAGGGTGGCATGCTCCACTGGTGGTCTCTCTTTGCATATTGGACAATTCTTAATCCACTCATGTATTTCTTTGTCCATGCTAGGCCAATACACTCCTAAACGCTTCAGATTCTGCAATGTTCGTTGTTTAGAATAGTGATTTCCTAGCAACCCTTCATGAGCTTGCTGCAACCAACTACTATGTTCGTCATCCTCAACACAACAAGCCAATACACCCTCAGTATCTTGTTTGTACATGCTTCCTGCCAATATGTGATATTTTTGTGATTTTACAATTTCTTCTTGTGATGTTTTCACATTCTTATTTGCGGGGCCGAAAGTTAGGACTAGTACCAACTTATTTGCCCATTTAGGAACAACTTCTAGATTGAACAAATAAGCATCGGGTAATTCATCATACACTCCTTGCGGTGACTCTCCTGAAGTAATGCGAGAAAGGTGATCTGCCCGAAGGTGGGTTCTACCTTTCCTGACAACAACTTCAAAGTCATATTCCATTAGTAAGAGGAACCATCTTACTAAGCGTCCAGTATTGCAAGGTTTATTGACCAAATATAACAAAGCTTGATGATCAGTGAAAAATTTGAGCTTGTTGGCCAATAAATAGTGTCTAAACTTCTTCACAGCATATACCATGCCTAAGCCCTCTCGCTCAGTTGTGGTATAGTTTCGTTCCGCTGCGGTTAGCTGTCTACTAGCATATGCTATGGGTAAATCTAAATTTCCTTCACCGGTGGGTTGTGCTAGCACACATCCTATGGCATGATTGGATGCATCCACATGGACATGGAAATGGTTTATTCCAATCAGGAGTGGTCAGTATTGGTGCTGTGCACAAACGTTTCTTCAGTTCATTGAAAGAATTCTCGCATTCGTCATTCCACTCAAAATTAGACAGCAAGGCATAAAGGGGTCTAGCTATGATCGCGTACATGTGGATAACCTACGGTAATATCCACAATGGCCCATAAAGGCTTGTACCTCTTTAACATTCCTTGGCCGTGGCAGCTCTGCTATGGCTCGTACCTTATCTTGATCTGTTGAGATTCCATTCTTAGAAACAATATGACCTAAGATTTTACCTTGACGCACCATGAACACACACTTTTCTGGGTTCAGACACACTCGATATTCTCTACACTTGTTAAAGATTTGTCTGAGTTCAGGGATGTGAAATCTTCTTTCTTGGGAATGAGCACATAAATCATTCACATATACTTCTAAGCTCTTTCGCAAGAACTCTTTGAAGACATGACACATGAGCCGGTGGAATGTTGCAAGTGCATTTGTGAGCCCGAATGGCATAACACGAAATGCAAAGATTCCCCATTCTGTGGCAAAAGCTGTTTTGTGTTGATCTTCTGGGGCAATGGCCACTTGATTGTAACCTGAAAATCCATCAAGGAAGCTATAAACTTCCTTGCCTGCAACACACTCCAATAGGTGTTTTGTGATTGGAAGTGGATAACTATCTCTGATCGTAGCGGCATTAACTTTTTTAAGGTTAATACACACTCGCAACTTCCCGATCTTCTTGGGTACCACTACAATGGGGGACACCCATTCAGTATGCTCAATCTCATAGATGAATCCATCTTCAATCAGCCTATATGAGAGCAAATTCTTGGATCTACCCCTTTCAAGTCTCTATAGTGCCACGCAAACACATCCCTATATTCCCTTAATAGAGCTACAAGCTCCATTTCTTCTCTTGCACTTAGGTCATCTCCTATATATGTGCATCTCTCTTCGTTCTCTTCAATGGTCACTACAATTTTCTTGGTTTTTTCTTTATTATCATATGATTCTCCTATGATGGCCTCTCTCTTAGGCATTCGTACCAAAATTTTGTGGTCGTCAACTTCATATTTCTTGAAGTTTTCTGGTACTTCAAACAATGATTTCTCCTCTTCTTGTTTCACTGCTTTTCTTTTCTTTTTCTTTTGACTGCTCTCCATCCCATCCTTTGAATTTACCGTTTTAATACTTGTGAGAGGTTCTTCTTCTTTCTGGGTGAACACTCCTATATCTTCTAGATAGTGTTGCTCTGAGTTAAAGCAACTATCCATCACAATGGACTCTATATCATCGTCATTCTCTTCTTCTTCTATGACATCACTAGGGTCACATTCTTCTAGCAAGGGCTGACACATGAACACTGAAATATCATAACCCTCCTCATCACAATGAGGTGTCCATTGTTCTTCATTGATAGCAATGTCCATGGTGGCTAAGATTTCAGGCCAGCCATGAGGCTCAAATTCCTCATCTGGAAAGATCATCGGTGTGTAGGCTGGGTCTCTAACTGGTCTATCTCCTGGTGAATTTCCTTCTTCTCTCGCCTTCAAGCGTTTTTCCTCTTCCTCTGCGACCTTGCACATCCACAAATGAGTATCTTCATGCAGCCATGATGGATCAGGTGAACTTTCAGAATGCACAGAGATTGAATCTTATTTTGCTTTGTGGATAGGATTCCACTGTAGGGGTGGTACATCTCTGAAGGAGTAATCCTTCAAATTGACCTTGGTGGTGACCCCTAAGTGTTGTAAGTACAAGGAGTTGGTTCCCCAATCTTGTACTATTTGCAATTGTTGTAGGAAGGGTCTTCCTAGGATCATCTCATAGACAGTATTTTTCTCAAAGTCACATATAGAAAATGTATGCTCAAACTCTACACCACAAGTGGTTAGAGTTATCCCTTCTAGCAATCCTAGAGGTCTTTCAAAATGTCCATCTGCCATTTGAAGCTTCATTCTAGTTGGTCTTAATGTGGGTTTGCCCCATTACTTCCATAAGGAGGTGGTCGCAATAGCAACACCAGCACCTGAATCTATGATTGCTTTGGTTGTGTAACCTGGGTAGGTGATTGGAAGATAAGTATTACCTTCTTCACCCTCACACATGTCCCCTATTTTGTCTAGAGGTATTTCTGGTACTTTTTGCTTAGAGTCTATTTTTGGCATATTGGACTCAAGTTCTGGGACCTGATCCTTCACATGATTCCATAGCTCAGGTTTTGCTTTGAGCAGCTCTTCTACAGTGAGATGACATTGAACCTTAGTGTTCTTCACGACATCAGTGTTCCTTGGGACCACTGAGTCTTCATGTCTTACCAATATTGTGGGAGCTCTGATATGAAGAGATTCAGATTCCCATGGGCCTAGAAATTGAGGCAGTTCTTCTAAGGTATTAGATTCAAAATCTAATCCTTTGTCTTCTTGTTGTTCTGCTTCATCTCCGTAAATAGATGGAATGTCTTGGGGAAATTGATCATGAAGGTCATCAATCTCAGGAATAGGAGGGGAATTACCCTTCTCCTTAGCCCATTTCTCTTCTTGTATTTCCCGCAAGAACTCTTGAGAGTACTGTTGAATTGAAGGAGGTATTCCAGCATTCGTGGAATTAGGAACATATGCTCCCATTGGCGGTGAGCTTCCCCTTTCAATAACTGGTTGAGCCTGTGGAGGTAAAGAAACTTGTGGTTTGTTTACCAACTGCTTTAATCTTTCTAGTAAGCCCTGGAAATGCAAATCTGATTTGATAGAGTTTGTCTGATTGAACTTTTGACTAGTCTCAAGTATGGCTTGAGCTTGTTCTACCATTTTCATGCACATTTTCAGCTTGTATAGGAGCCACATTGCTACTACTTGAACTTGAATCTGCCACTAAGCCTACCACATTAATGGGTGTAATCTTGGGTGCACTGGAGGGGTTTCTTGGACAATCTCTGGGGAGATGGTCTTTGCCACAATCAGGACAAAAAGCTTGTATTGTGATAGCCTGTCCTTGACTCGGAGATGGTGGGTGGGGACAATCACAAATGAAATGGTCACCTTGACATCTGAAACAAGATCCTCTAGGGGCTTGTGGTCTCATTTGTCTCAATTGGGGCCTAGGGTTAGGATTTGTGTACATGACATTGGAGTATTCTGGCTCCCAATTTTGCTCCATAGGTGGTGCCTCATATTGATACGAGTAAATCTCACTATGTTCAGGTGACTCTGTGTAATAAGCATGTGGACTACCTTCATGGGAATAGTCTAAACTATGAGCATGAGAGTCATTATCTGGTATCAATGGGGTTAGTGGCACCAATGCTCTATTTGGATTTTCCTCTCCCACAGCATATTTGACTGGAATCACATTGGCAGGAGCTGGTGGTTGGTTTCCCAAGACTGGTTGTGGCCTATATTGTGCCTGATATTGCTGTTGTGGTCTATAATTCTGTTGGTATTGGTTTTGATACCTACCTGGTTGGTAAGGTTGTTGATAATTCTGTCTAACAGCCTGCCTATTATAGGGACAATCTTGAGCCGTGTGGTTCGTATATTTTCTCTCAATAGTGCAATATGGAGCATTCCTTTCTCTCAAGTTCTGGTTGTGCAATGGGCATACATTAGCCATGTGGTCGCCTCCACAAGTATAACACCGATTCAATGGAGTGACTCTCTGTGTTTGTTTATTTTGGACTCCCAGCTTCTTGGCAACTTGCTCAGCTATCTCCTCTATTTCTGTGGAGATTTTTGAAGTATGACTAGTAGAACTATCTGAATCCTTATAGAGTTTGGATAATCCTAACTCCTCACCCAAGTTATCTTCTATGTCAATGCATGTCCGCACGCACTCTTCTATGGATCTAGGCTCTTTCAAGTATACATATGATCTTAACTTTGTGCTCAGTAAGCCATCTAAGAACAAAGCCACTTGTTTGGCTGGTCTGGATAGCTCTGGAGCAGGGCATCTTTCTAGGTACTGTCTAAACCTTCTACCTGCTAGTCGCACCGTTTCTTGGGGTGTCTGCTTGAAGCTGTGGATCAAAGATGAAGTGTTATGCCTGATACCACTCTTGGAAAGTTCTACAATGAATTCGTCTAGCAGTTGACCTATATCGCGATAGTTGCGACTACTCAGTGGTTGAAACCAAGCTAAGGCAGTGCCCTTAAGAGTCAGACCAAATGCCTTGTACTGGGTGAACAAATCCTCAACCTGTTCAGCTCTTAACACTTGTTTGAACTCGGCCACATGATCATAAGGATCTCCTGACCCGTCAAAATAATTCTTCATTGCCTTGATCACTTGAGTGGGTGTAAGGGTTCTTGGGTGCTCTCGGGGTCTAGGCACTGGAAAATCCTATTCATCTCTTTGTTGCCTATGTGCTTGATGTCTCTCTCTTTCAGGTCTTTCATTTTCAAATCCTTCTCTATTTCTGCCCATGGTGTGTGCAAAACTTACCTCAGGTCTCTCTCTAGTTCTTTCTCTCTGGGCTTCATGAGCGTGGGATGATCCTACTCCTTGGAGGCCATGGGAAACATTGGATCTTGGCGGAGGGAAAATCAATTCACTCTTCCAAGTATATGCATGTCTATCATGTTCTGTTACCTAGAAAATTTTCTCTGATGTGTTATCCAGGTAGACCTTTGCCTGGTGTCTCTGGATCCTTGAACTCGTAGATGATGACTATGCCCAATTGGCTAGGTTGATCTGGCTTGAATCTCCAAAAGGCTTCCTCTGCTTCTCTATTCAAGAATAGTTCTATGCTTTTGTTGTCTTGAGGGATCCAGTCTGGAGTGATCACTCTGGTCAAAACTGACTTACCTCTAGGAGTCTGGGGTCCTCGTCCTACATTTCCTTGTTCTAGGTCTCCTATTTCGTTCTCAGGAATGACATTTCCAAACTCATCAGTCCTATCTGGTAGGTTGGTGACCACATACATGGTTCCTTCCTTATCAATGTATGAACCCTCTTCGAACTTGACCACCGGGTGTTCAAGTCCAAAGGGTTGATCTGGATTTTTGAGTTGGACCACTGATCGCCTCAGGCCATCCTCATAGATGCGAGCACCTAATCGGTTGGTCCGAATATATTCCAATTGTGTCTTATAGGGACCTTCTGGTGTTTGTAAATGGGCACTTCCTAAGCCACCTACAGGTTTCCCCATGCTAAAAGACATTTCTGAGTCACTTGTGTCAGAGTATAATAAGTAAGGACAACCACTTAGTTGTTGTGCCCAAGACTTAGCTGTATGGTTGACACTAGACTGAGAAGATCTAATGCTTTGTCTATCCTTGCCTAGGTGTCTACCAGATCTCAGGTTCATAAGCTTTGGTTAAGAGTCCAAAATTTCCCTTTGGTATGGTTCAAAATCCTTTGGAGTCCCCTTGGGTTCTTGGTCCCACCTGAGGGTCAACTTCAAAATATCCTATCTGAAAATCAACGCATTATTCTTATAAAAAAACAGTTGAGGTCGTGTAGGATTCAAAACGAGCTTTCCAACGAGCTATAGAGCTCAAAAAATGGACTTTGGATGAAAAAGTTATGTCAAATCAGGCTCCTAGGGATCAAAACAGGCAAACAGGACCTTTTGGAAAAAATCACGATTTTGTGAACTTCAAAAGAATCGCGATTTTGTGAACTTCAAGAGAATCACGATTGTATGAAATCAGAGAATCGCGATTTTGTACCTTGAGAATCATGTTTTCACAAAATCGTGTTTTGAAAATCGCGATTTTGAGCAGAGAATCGTGTTTTTTGAAAATCGCGATTTTGAGCAAAAAATTGTGTGTTCACAGAATCGCCTTTTTCACAAAATCGTGTTTTTACTGAAAATCGTGATTGGTGAGAATCGCGATTTTGAGCAAAAAATCGTGTTTTCACAGAATCGTGTTCTAGAGAATCACGATTTTGTCTCAGAGAATCGTGATTCACAAAATCGTGGTTCTCAGAATCGTGTTTTTTTTACATGAAAATCGTGATTTTGTCTCAGAGAATCGTGTTTTCACAAAATCGTGTTTTAGAGAATCGTGTTCTCACAGAATCGTATTTTTGGCTGAAAATCGTGATTTGTGAGAATCGCGATTTTGAGCACAACCACAGAATCGCGATTTTGAGAATGACCACAAAATCGTGATTCTTTCAGCAAGCTTTTAGGCAGGAAACAGAAAATCGTGATTTTCCAAAAAAATTTGAATTTTCACAGAATCGCGATTTTCATCACAGAATCGTGTTTTTTGGCGGGAACTTCAAATTTTTGAGCGCCGAGCAATGGCGAGCTCCGTATGTGCAGAAAATCATGAAAAAACACAGCGCTTGCTCTCCCTTGCAATAATGCATGAAAAATGGCATGGAAATGGTGAAAATGCACTAAAAAACAAGAAATTTCTATGAAGAAGAAGATGGAAGAAGGTGGAGATGATGATGATGATGAAGATGAAAAGGAAAAAATAGAAAATGAACTGAAATGATAGTTTTTTTACCTTCCAATGTCGCAAATCTACGATCTTACCATCACAACGCTCGTCCTCGAAGCTCTCTCCTCGGCAACGGCGCCAAAATTTGGTGTAGCTCAAGCATAAGCACCACCTCCTTTACTTGTCAATCTGCGGAGATGTGAGGACCGGTATGAAGACCACGAGCAAGTGAAGGCACAAATGTGTGAGTGAAAGCACACAAACATGCACACACATACACACACACGCGCACAAAGTAAGATCAAAGAGAGGAACAATGGAAAGCTTCGTTTGCAAAAGAGTTCTCTTACAAAGCTCTATTCTCTAAACAATCTAACCTCAAAAATGAGCTCTCTAGCTCTTTTTATAGTTTTTTGAGTAGTTTTGGCCCTGTCCAGACCTAGTGTCCGGCCTAGTTAAAAATTAGGTTCCAGGGCTTATTTGAGGGCTCAAACAAAGTCTAAAAATTATGAAAATTGGTATGATGGTAATTCTAATACTCCTCAAGCTCGAGGACTCCTCGGCTTGAACAAAATGGAGTTATAAAAATAGATAATGGTATTTACAATGGTTTTTAGTGATGAAAATCACTATTTTTGAAGGGGATTCTTCTGAAAATTTGACATACACTTCTTGGAGCTCCCTAATTGCTCCCTTTCCTTGTGTGTCCACCTTTTGATGTGCTTCCATGCTTTGTCCTTGACTTTGAGCTTCAACTGTGTCTAAAGCGAAATCTAGCATCCTGCTAGGCTTCTCTTTGTTGATATATTTAGGTAGTGATGTGTGTGAACACACTAGGACCACTCGGGGCTCGTTTTTACCTCTTTAGGAGGTTTCTTTCCCCTAGTTTGTATATATATGCCTATTACCCTAATTTGCTACTCATCTTTCTACATTCTTGGTAATAAATTCAGTATTGTGTGTTGTGCTCCAAGCTTCTTCTTCTTCTTCTTCCTTGTGTTGTTTGCATGATTTCGTAGAGCTTGAACTCCAACAATTGGTATCAAAGCAGGTCACCACTTCATTTAAGACATTGTTGACACCCCTCCAATCATAGTCTTAGAATCGCATGAAGATTGGTGAGCATACTCTGACAGATTAGGAGATCAATATACAACTTTGTTGTGTGGTATTGAAATCATGATCAGAGCTTGTTTCGCCCTTCCAATGCACTATCCTAGCACTTGTGCATTCAGTTTTCTCTTTTTGAGCCAAAGATATATACAAGTTTTGGTTTGCCAATATAAGCATCTCGAAGTCTACTATAGGTAAATTAGCAAAACTCAACACGGTAGTTTTGTTCAACTTTTTGAGATATAGTTGTTTTTCTGCATTAGGGTATTTTAGTGAGTGGCCATGGCTCAAACCAGTGATGTATTCTGTATGCTGGCTGATGAGGGTAAGTTGGATAGTACTAATTACCCATTATGGGCTTATATGATGCATCATGTATTGGTTGCAAAAGGACTACAGAATATTTTGCAGGGTGTTGCAAAAATGTCCTAGTATAGAGCAGTTGAATTTTGTTGATGAAGTCTTGCCTGACAGCTCACTTGTGAGGACTGTTCTGAATGGTCTTCCTGATTCATATCAGAGTTTTGTGTCTACTCTTTGTTTGATGATCAAAGGCAATCCAAATGCCTTAACATTTGAGGAGTTAGTCTTTGTTCTGTTGCAGGAAGATCAATCTAGGTAGAATAGGTCAATTATGTGTGTTGCACATCAAGCTTTCCTGGCTAGTCAGAAGGGCAAAGATAAATGGAGCTCTTCTACTAGTAAGCAGAAATCTGCTAATTTTGCACAATCAAAGAAGGATGACGAAGATGAGAAGAAAAGAGAAAACTAGATACTGTTTTGCAAATACTACAAAGGAAATGATCATGTCATAAAGAGTTTTCCAAAATTGGCTGCTAAATAGGCAAGGAAGAAAGAGGCTAGAATGGTTGTTGTAGAGGCCTCTGCACCCAAAACAAAGTCTGCTAATCTTGTGTAGAATGAAGAATGGGCATTTACCACTGTTTGCAGTTATGACCCATCTTCTCATGAATAGTGTATGTGTGCAGTAGACTCAAATGTTTGGTATTTTGATAGTGGGGCAACCAAACATATTACCTCATAGTGTAGTTTCTTCACCTCACTCGATCATGCCCCTATGGGGAATCCTTTCCCATGTGCCAACGACTCCTCTTATCCTATCATGGGAGTTGGTAAGATCATTCTGACTACTACTGATGGTAGTTCTTTTCCATTATTGGATGCTTTATTTATGCAAGGGATCAAGAAGAATCTCTTATGAGTTTCAGCTTTAGACAAGATTGGCTTGGTTGTGAAATTTGTTGAGATGTACAGTTCATGATCTGTCAAATGGTGATGTCCATTATTGCTTATGGAATTTTATGTTGTGGGCTCTATAAGCTCATAGACTATGAAAAATCTGTGAATGATTCGGCATGTGTAGTACATGATTCTCAGGGTTTGTCAAATGCAAAGCTTTGGCATGCACGCTTTTTTATCTGGATTTTGCTAGTTTGCTATGCCTGCAAAAATATGAAATGGTGTCCTCTCTGCCCAAACTTGGGCACTTGGTAAACATGTCTGTGAAGGTTCTATTTTGGCTAAAATGCAGTGTTCCTCATTCTCAAAAGATGGTTCAGTTTGTGTTGTTCAAGAAGTGCAGCTTGTTCATAGTGATGTCTATGGTCCTATGTAGAAACCCTCTTTTAGAAACTATCTTTACTTCATGATTTTCATTGATGATTTTTCCAGGCATGCATGGGTATATCCATTGAAAGAAAAGTCTGAAGTGTTTATGTGCTTCAAACAGTTTCTGGTTTTGGCTAAATATCTATCAGCATGTAAAATGGGCACCCTCCATTCTAATCGAGGGGGAAATATATGTCTTCTGATTTTAATGCATTTTTGGCTAAACGTGAGATAAAACATCAGTGTACAATGCCATATATACCTTAATAGAATGGGGTTGTTGAATGAAAAGGTCACTCATGGAGATGCCAAGGTGTATGGTCAAGAGTCAAGCTTTACCACATAGGCTTGAGGCTATTATGTGTGCAGCATATGTACTTAACAAGAGTCCCACTAAAGCATTGCAATCTATCACTCCGTATGAGGCTTGGCATGGTCGCAAGCCATCAGTTGCTCACCTGCATGTTTTTGGTTGTCTGACATATGCATTAGTGTCTGAACAACAATGCAAGAAATTGGATAATAAAGCATTGAAATGTATTTTTTTGGGGTATAGTTCTGAAAGCAAAGGCTATCATCTATATCATCCACAGACTAAACACATTTTGGCTAGCCGTAATGTTGTTTTTGTAGAAGATGCTATTCAGCCATTACTTTCACATAATAAGGACACATCAATTAGCTCCAAAGACATGTATGACATTTTGCTTTCTCTTTTTATAGGTGGAGATTCTAGTGCTGGTCCTAATGAGGCAACTTCTCAGGCCTTTACAGGTTTCATGTGATGATGTAGATCATTCCATTTTTTATGCAGATTTACATGATGCACTTGTTGATGAGAGAACTAATATAGAGGAGGTAAAAATTATGCCTAAGATAGGGGATAGGTTACTAATCACCCCCTGGGTCCGAGCCAGGTTATTAATCACCCCCTAGGTCAGGTTGATTGTTAGCAAGTATCAGTTCTTACCGACTAGCCATATGCTGCTAGTCTTTGAGAATGAAGATATGGCGTTCCAAGCTCTCAGTGTCAGAACCTGGAAACTTGGGCGGGAAACCCTGTGCCTTTTGATATGTTCCCTCGATTTTATTCTCGACAAATCAAAATCTCTTTGCTACCCTCTCTGGGTCGTGCTCACTAACTTGTCGTATTTCTTTTACAATTTCGTGTGGGACATCGTTTCCCCAATCGACAAGCCGTTGGCTTCACGGGAGGATGTTGGTGGTCTCATTTATGAAGGTGCGAGGTAACCCAGATACTGACTTAGATGGGTTCACGAAAGTCAAAAGAAAAATAAAAAGAAGCCCTAGGGCAATTCCTAAGAGAAACAGTATCCCAGATATCCCCCAAACAACTTGTATTGCAATCTGGAAAAGGAGATTTATGAGCTTGATTACCCAGGTATGAATGAGTTTGAGGTAGGAACCAGCAACAAAGCCCTTGAGATCCCTGGCAACAAAGAAACCAAATAGGAGGGTTATACTACAAGAAAAGAAGACGACTTTACCACTAGTACTGAAGACAATATGGACAGTGAAAGTTCCATCATTGGATCAATTATTTCGGAAACGGTTTTTGTTTCATTCCAACAATAGGCCACCCACAAGGGCAAACAACCTATTCAGATACCCTAGAAAAGCCCCCTCAACAAAAAATTAATTTATCGGGACCCCCTCCCAATCAAAATGAAAGAAGAATCCAAGAGGAGAAAGGAGAAGGGCCCTTCATGCAAAGGGGGTAACTTACGGCAATGATCATCATCTCGTTAAATGCTAAGGGGTTGACTGACCCCTCAAGAGTGGCCATCGTTGGTCAATGGCTTCGTGACATTAGCCTAAACCCTAAATTTATTTGTATTCAAGAGACCAAAATTGATAGTGCAGACCTCCAGAAATGTCTTAGATAGGTCTCCCCAACCCATGTCTGGATTTCGACATCGCACCCCAAGGGTCCGGTGGGACGATAATTGGTATAAATCAATTTTGGTTTGAAAATCTTGAGAACTCCACTGAAGATCAATACCATCAGTGGATTGTTGTTTTCTTTGGTGGCCCCTTTTGATCCACATTAGTTTCTATGTATGCCCCAAACGGGGAGTTGGAGAGACTAGACACTTGGGCGTCCTTGGACTCTCTCCCCCACAACTTGCTTATTTGTGGAGACTTCAATATGGTCGAGGACCTTGCAAATAGATGGAATGGCAAGGGCCCGGTAATCGACAGTCGTGAGAAAGAAACTTGGGACAAAATCAAACTGTACCTGGATCCGATCGAATTCAAAGATTAGAATAGCTTTTCGTGGTCAAATCTCCAAGCGAGTGAGAACTTGAGAAAAGCTAGATTGGATAGAAGCTACATTGCTCAGGATATAAGATCATTGCTAAAGTCATAGCGAACATAATTTCTGGCCATCTGAGAGCATGGTTAAGCGAGGACAAAAAGGGTTTTGTCAAAGGCACATCAATTTTGGAATCCATAATTGATATTTGGGAAGGTCTCGACTTTGAAGATGAGCCAAGAAAAGATGTGGTTTTCCTAAAGATCGACTTCATCAAAGCTTATGGCAGGCTGGAATGGGACTATATTTTGCAATCACATAAAGATCTTGGTTGCACACCAAGATGATCTCGACTCTTTTGGGAAACGCGTTGACTCAAGTTAATGTTAATGGCCAACTTTCGAAGACGATCAAATTAAAGCATTCAATTAGACAAGGGTGCCCATTGGCTTCCCTTCTCTTTGCCATTTCCAGAGAAGGGCTTAGCCTACTCATGGAATCATGTGGAAGTTGGTAATATCAAAGGCCTCTCATTGCCCCTTAACGATGGCTAGATCACCATGAGACTCTATGCTGATGATATGAATGCATTTGTCCACAATGCATGTACCAGTCTAGAGATGTTTTGGAGGTGCCTAGATACTTTTTGCAAAGCCTCTGGATCCAAAATCAACCACTCAAAGACCGCTTTCAGAGCTATTGTCGAGATCCAACCTGAGCTTCTCTTTGAACATTGCTACCAAAACATTCCCCCATAAGAATTTTTCAGCTTCTTGGGATTCCCTTGGGTTTTGGTATCTCTTTGGAGCAGCGGTGGAATTGGGTCCCTAAACTATTAGACAAGTATGCAAATCAGTCTCCCGGGTCATTCAATGGTTATTAACATGTTCCTCTTTTTGTCAAATCATTTACGTCCTCTCTTGTTGGAGACCAAAAGAGCAAGAGATGTCCAAACTTGAAAATATTTGTAGAAACTTCCTTTGGACGGGTGACCACAATAAGAGGGGGGTGCCTAAAATCAAATGGTCCATTGGCACTAGCCAAAGGGATAGTGGGGGCCTTGATGTTCTGGACATGGGTTGAATGGCTAACAAACTAGCGGCAAAATGGATGATTAAGACATGGTGCAACGAGGAGACTTCATGGGCCAAATTGATCTTCAGAAACAAGAATGCGTTGACCTTTGTGGGATTACAAAATTGGAAGAATCTTGACATTCTGACTCTTTTGTTTTCTCCAATCTCGATTTTCCAAAAGCCTCGAATCTAGTGCACTCCCTATGGAAGAGTTGGAACAAAGTCAAAAGCTTCATAAGAATTAGTGAAGATTGGAAGTGGGCGACCAGTATCAGACAGAACGACTCTATCGAGTTTTCGATCCATGGTATTAGGAATGTGGAATCTTGGAACACTCAAAGTGCTAAGAGGCTCTGGAACAAGGGCTTTAAAAAATGGAAACATCTTTGGAAACAAGACACCAATCAATGGATCAAAATTTGAGGATATTGACCCTAGTGTCAACATTACCTATGAAGAATGGAACATTTAACAAAGCAAATGCCTCGCTTGGGACCACTCTAAAGTCTGTCTCCTCATGCGGCATGACTCATCGTGCCCATTGGGTCTCAAATGGCATAATGGCAATTGCTTGACAAAAATCTTGAATATCAAAGGAAACATTGATTATGAAGTCAACCTCAACAAGAAGTGGTGCATATAATGGATGCGGCTACGGTGAAATATGAAGTTCATGGCTATCTGGCACCCTCTCATAGAAACAAAAAGTTTGTCCTCTTATGGAAAATTCTTCATCGGGGAATCTAGACCAACCTAAATGCTAGCAAAATTTGTGGGGCATCGCCCTAGTGCAAGCATTGTTGTCGGTCAATTGAAGATGTGGGTCACATCTTCTTTAATTGTCCCAACTCCAATAGGCTCTGGCAGATTGTCGAAAAGAAAATTAGACTTCATAAGCATATTAGCTAGAAACAAGCTCTGTTCAGAGAAGTGATCGACTGCTCGACAACTCTGTGGAATGCCATCAGAGGGGTGGTCCTATAGAAGATCTCGTGGGAAAGATGTGCTTATAACTTTGGTGACTCCCCCAAAGAGTGGTTGATTGAGAAGTTGTTGTTCCTCCTTGGTAAAAGAATCAGCAACTATAAGAAATCACCCCCTTTTAGGCATCATAAAAGTGCTCCTTCTTATTAATAGCAAGCATAAACCCAAGTGGGCCCCAAATGAGGGTGACTAACCTTCTTTGTAATGCCACCTGAACTCTGTAAGATATACCCCGCTCTGTGGGACTTGGGGGGTCCCATGGGCACTAGTCCCCCTCTCTTTTACTTTTCTTTTCCTTTTATTTAATACGAGTCCGAGAGAGTAGGCTAAGGCCGAACTTCCCCTTTTTTTTTACTATGCCTAAATGGCTAGTGGAGACTTTGCGAGATAGCAAATTAGATGCACCTCTATCATATCGTACTCATTCAGGCTCTCATAGTGCTTCTCTTGCATTAGATTGCTATGCAATGGCTGCCTCTAGTCTCTATGATGAGGGTGAGCCTCTTTTGTTTGATGAAGCACAAAATTCTAAAACTTGGATGGCTGCTATGCAATCAGAATATGATGCTATTATGAAAAATGGTACTTGGTCTTTATGTGAGTTACCTCTTGGCAAGAAGGCCATTGGCACTAAGTGGGTATACAAGCTGAAGTGTAAGCCTGATGGAACAATTGGCAGGTATAAGTAGAGGCTTGTTGCAAAAGGTTATGTTCAAGAAAGAGGCATTGATTTTGATTAGACCTTAGCTCCTACATGCCGAATGACTACTGTTCATAGTATCTATGCACTTGAAGCTCATCATGGTTGGAATGTGCATCAGTTGGACATTATAATTGCATTTTTGAATGGTGACTTGAATGAAGAAGTGTATGTTTTTTAGCCTGGTGGCTTTGTGCAAAAAGAGCATGAAAACAAAGTGTGCAGGTTGAAAAATGTTGATATATTTAGGTAGTGATGTGTGTGAACACACTAGGACCGTCGGGGCACTTTTTTCCCTCTTTAGGAGGTTTTTTCCCCCGGCTTGTATACACGCCTATTGCCCTAATGGGCTACTTATCTTTGTATATTCTCTAGTAATACATTCAGTATTGTGTGTTTGTGCTCCAAGCTTCTTCTTCTTCCTTGTGCTATTCGCGTGCTTCCGCAGACGTCTAACTCCAATTTGTTGATATATTTAGGTAGTGATGTGTGTAAACACACTAGGACTGCCGGGGCACTTTTGTCCCTCTTTAGGAGGTTTTTTTCCCCCGGCTTGTATATACGCCTATTGCCCTAATGGGCTACTTATCTTTGTACATTCTCTAGTAATACATTCAGTATTGTGTGTTTGTGCTCCAAGCTTCTTCTTCTTCCTTGTGTTGTTCGCGTGCTCCCGCAAATGTCTAACTCCAACAATTGGTATCAGAGCAGTTCATCGCTTCATCTAGGGCACCGTCGACACTCCTCCGTTTGCAGTCTCAGATTTGCACAAAATTTCATGAGCATACTCAGGGTGTTTCTGAGATCAAAACAGCTTCGTTGTGTGGTGCCAAAATCGCGATATGAGCTCGTTTCAGCCTCCGAACGCACTATCGCAGTGCTTGTGTAGGCTATTTCATCCTTTTGTGCCAAAGGTATATACCTGTTTCGATTCGCCAGTATAAGCATCTCGAAGTCTACTATAGGTTTAGCAGAACTCGTCTGGGAAGTTCCGTTCAACTAAGTTCCGTTCAACTTTTTGAGATACAGTCAATTTTCTGCATCAAGGTATTTTAGTCACCGGCCATGGCTGAAAGCAGTGATGTATTCCGTATATTGGTTGTTGAGGATAAGTTGGATGTTACCAACTACCCATTATGGGCTTATATGATGCGACATGTATTGGTTGCAAAAGGATTATGGAACATTGTGCCGGGTGTTGAGAGACGTCCTGTTACACCTGTAACAACAGGTACTACAAATATAGGTGCTGGAGCTGATGAAGATGGTGTCGAAGATGATATTGTGCAGATTCCTGTTCGTGCTGTTGTTTCTGCTGCACCTACTACAGCTCTTATCCTGTTATGGGAGTTGGTAAGATCATTCTGACTACTGCTGATGGTAGTTCTTTCATCTTGTCAGATGCTTTATTTGTGCCAGGGATCAAGAAGAATCTGTTATCAGTTTCTGCATTAGCCAAGATTGGCTTGGTTGTGAAATTTGTTGATGACAGATGTACAGTTCATGATCTGTCAAATGGCGATGTTATTATTGCTTCTGGCATTTTATGTCATGGGCTATATAAGCTCATAGACTATAAAAGATCTGTGAATGATTCGGCATGTGTAGTTCATGATTCTCAGGCTATCTTAGATGCAAAGCTTTGGCATGCACGCTTTGGTCATCTAAATTTGGCTAGTTTGCTACGCCTGCAAAAATCTGATATGGTGTCTTCTTTGCCCAAGCTTGAGGCACCTCGAAAACATGTATGTGAAGGTTGTATTTTGGGCAAAATGCAGTGTTCCTCCTTTCCAAAAGATGGTTCAGTTCGGGCTATGCAGAAATTGCAGCTTGTACATAGTGATGTCTGTGGTCCTATGCAGACACGTTCTTTTGGAAACTATCTTTACTTCGTGACTTTCATTGATGATTTTTCCAGGCATGCATGGGTATATCCATTGAAGGCAAAGTCCGAAGTGTTTCTATGCTTCAAATAGTTTTTCGTTTTGGCTGAAAATCTGTCAGCATGTAAAATGGGCACCCTCCGTTCTGATCGAGGGGGGGAATATATGTCTTCTGATTTTAATGCAATTCTGGCTGAACGTGGGATAAAACACCAGTGTACAGTGCCGTATACACCTCAACAGAATGGAGTTGCTGAACGGACAAACAGGTCACTCATGGAGATGGCGAGGTGTATGGTCAAGAGTCAGGCTTTACCACATAGTTTCTGGCTTGAGGCTGTCATGTGTGCAGCATATGTACTTAACAGGTGTCCCACTAAAGCGCTACAGTCTATCACTCCATATGAGGCTTGGCATGATCGCAAGCCATCTGTTGCTCATCTGCGGGTTTTTGGTTGTTTGGCATATGCACTAGTGCCTGAACAACATCGCAGAAAATTGGATGATAAGGTAGTAAAATGTATTTTTGTTGGGTACAGTTCTGAAAGTAAAGGCTATCGTCTATATCATCCACAGACTAAACGCATTCTGGTTAGCCGTGATGTTGTCTTTGTGGAAGATGCTATTCAGCCATTGCTTTCATGTACTAAGGAGACATCTGTTAGCTCCAAAGACATGTATGATACTTTGATGCCTCTTTTTACAAGTGGACAGTCTAGTGATGGTCCTAATGAGGCATTTTCTTAGCCCTTGCAGGTTTCATATGATGATGCAGATCATTCCATTTCTGATGCAGATTTACATGATGCACTTGTTGATGAGAGAGATGATATTGAGCAGGCAAAAACTATGCCAAAATGGATGGTGAAGACTTTGTGTGACAGCAAATTAGATGCACCTTTTTCATATCGTACTCGTTCAGGCTCTCATAGTGCCTCCTTTGCATCAGATTGCTATGCTATGGTTGCATCTAGTCTCTGTGATGAGAATGAGCCTGTTTCTTTTGATGAAGCACAGAATTCAGAAAATTGGATGGTTGCTATGCAATCTGAATATGATGCTATAATGAAGAATGGTACATGGTCTTTATGTGAATTGCCTCCTGGCAAGAAGGCCATTGGCACTACGTGGGTATACAAGCTGAAGAGTAAACCTGATGGTACAATTGACAGGTATAAGGCTAGGCTTGTTGCAAAGGGTTATGCGCAGGAAAGAGGCATTGATTTTGATGAGACCTTTGCACCTACATGCCGTATGACTAGTGTTCGGAGTATTTGTGCACTTGCAGCCCATCATGGTTGGAATGTACATCAGTTGGACATTAAAACAGCATTTTTGAATGGTGACTTGCATGAAGAAGTGTATGTTTTTCAGCCCCGTGGCTTTGTGTAGAAAGGGCATGAAAACCAAGTGTGCAGGTTAAAGAAGGCATTATATGGTTTAAAGCAAGCACCACGTGCTTGGTATGGGAAGATACATGCCTATCTGGTTGCACATGGTTTTGAGAACAGTTCAACTGAAGGCACCTTATATGTTAAGCGTGCTAATGATGTGCTTCTGATCATTGTTGTCTATGTTGACGACATGCTGCTCACTGGTCCTATTGAGAAGCATATTGCTGATTTCAAGGCTGATTTGCATGCCTCATTTGAGATGTCTGATTTGGGGCATTTGCATCACTATTTGGGCACTCAGTTTATGCAAGTTGATGGTGGAATGACTTTGTGTCAAACGAAATACACTGACACATTATTGCAGCATTTTGGCCTTGAAGATTGTAAGCCTATTGCCACTCTTATGGAGAGAAGTTTACGATTGAGTCTTCATGATGCAGGAGATGCATTTGATGTTGTTCTCTATCAGTAGGCTGTTGGATGCTTGATTTACTTATGCATTACTCGGCCAGATATTCAGTTTGATGTCTCAGAAATGAGCAGTTTTATGCATTGCCCAGGAGTCACGCATTGGAAGGCAGTTAAGCGCATCTTTTGCTACTTGAGTGGTACTCGGCTACTTGGGTTGTTTTATTCCAAGGGGGGTTCACTACCGCCAGATTTGCATGCTTTTTCTGACTCAGATTGGGCTGGTTTCTATGACACTCATGTGTCCACCAGTGGTTTTTGCTTCATGCTTGGTAGCTCATGTATATCTTGGTTGAGCAAGAAGCAGCCTACTGTGGCCCCTTCCAGTTGTGAGGCTGAGTATAGGGCAGCTTTCACAGCGACTGTTGAGTGTGTGTGGCTCATACGCCTTATGGCTGATTTGGGTGTTGGCCAATCTTTTGCCACCACCATCTTCACTGAAAGTCAGAGCGCATTGGCAGTTGCGAGGAACCCTGTGTTCCATGCTCACACTAAGCACATTGAGGTGCATTATCACTATGTCAGGGAGAGGTTCTCTGCTGGGGAGATCAGCTTGGCATATGTGCCCACGCAGGGGAACATTGCAGACCTTTTCACGAAGGCTCTGCCTAGGGAGAAGTTTGAAGCTTTCCGCAATAAGCCCAAGCTTGTTCTTATATAGTATTTTGTATCCTTGAAAAGCTCCTCAAAAAGCACTCGCTCCAATAAAGCATAAGCGATCGTATTCTCCAATAAAATCACACCCAATTCATCGTTCGCTATTTATAAAAAAGCATGAAAGAAAAAACGTATTTTGGCGCTGATGCTACTCACGGGTATCAAGGAAAAAATTGAGAGCTATATATGTTGTACTGTTCTGAGCATAATGAACCATGGAACATTGTTCGACCAATAGGATATTGAAACCTTTGTTTTCCAACAATCCCCCCTGCAACGTCATATTGGCTGAACTTGCTGAATATGAACCATAATACTTGAGAAAATATGTAAACTAGATATCCAAGTGTACCCATCAAACAATCATTTGCTTGATAACAAATATAGCATGTACTGACTCTAAACCTGCTATCTCTTGTTTTCTCAAACCTGAAAACATACACTAGGATCCACATATTTGCATTTACCTTACAAAAAAGTTTTTCAACGTACTTTTGCTGTGTCATGTAGATACACTAAACAAAATCAAGAACTTAATCCTAGAAGCTGTGATTGACAACTCACAACTTAGTGTATTATGAATACTACTGGTTCATCTCTGACTGTACTTCAAGTCAACTTAACTCAACTGAAATCAACGGAAATCAACTCATGAGTCTCATCAAAAAATCTATGATGTCATCATGTCTTGATCCTTGTTCTAACTGTAAGTCCTTCATACCTCTTTCCTTCATAACCTGGTATAAACATAAATGTGCACACCTCTCTAAAATATCAAGCTTCTCTTCAATAGGACTCTAGAAACTTCTCCTGAATAGGAACACCTAACGGGAACTTTCTCCAGACATTCTCCTTCTTCCTTCTTCTTATAAAGCTGGAACATAAAGAGAACATGACAAAGAAAATATAGGAATACCTGAAATAGGAATACTTGTAGGTATGACTCTGCATTCTTTTACATATGGGGAAAATAAGTTTTCATGTTTCATTACCCCCTGGATGATTTAACACTAGTATCCAGAATTCTTCAAGTATATCAGACTTTATGAAATCTTGGACATCCTTCTTCTTTCAATAAATCTGATCTTCAATGATTTAGCATTGCTTCCTTAACATCAATACTTGTGTCTTGAGACAAAATATCTGAACCCTTTTATTAGCACTACAGATGCTAATGGCTATAACTGTTTACTTTTCAGCTTTCCAAAATCTAGAATAAGGTTAGCTTATCTATATAACAAAAACTTTTCTATAAGCATTTAGGATTCATAATCTTCTGCAACATAACAAGTATCTTCTTCTATTTTTCTGCAACACAAATATGATAGAATCTGAATCTTTGACTTACTTCTTCCAATACTAAGAACTTTCTCAAACAAAGGATAGACAACTGACTCATAAATACTCAAGATCATTTCAAGATCTTTCCAACAAAATACCTGTGTAGAATCTACTCTCATCAAACCTTCATGACTGAATGTTTGATTTGTTACCTGAATGTCTCCAAGTGTCCATGCTTCTTACAAAGTTGTAAAACTTTTCTTCAAACAAATCCTTCCCAAGAATCTGCAACTCCTACTTGAAACATAAGTGGACAAACTTCTCACCTTGAGAACTCCAAAAGCTACAAGTTGATACTTCAAATCTTCATATTCTACCCGGGTGAAATGTGATAGTATCTGCTTGACTTTCTTTGGCTAACTCCACTTCTCAATCAAGTGATAGGATCTGAATCGGAACACCTTTTTGAATACAAGCATGTATCCAAAAATCAAGACAATCATAGAAAGTAGATTCTCCAACTGACTAGTACATCAAAAAATCTGAAATTTCTATAGTTTTCTGAAAATACTAAATATGAGGTAACCTTTCCAAACACAAAACCTCAACCCAAGTCTTCAACATCTACTACAAAAAAACTCTTTTACCTCAAGATTTAGATAAAGAAGAAATATACTTCTCTGCAACTTGTCATATACCAAGTAGCTATGTATTGACACTCCAAGATATCTTTGAGGGAACATATAAACTGCTTGCTTAAAAACTTCAACTTATATATAACTCATAAATATGAGTTAAAACATACAAGTTGTCTTCAAAATCTGATGCTTTTCTTTCTCTCAATCCAATTCTTTGTCAAATCTCCTAAATCATGACCAAGTGTAATGCAAAACAAGAAACTGCTTCTTCTTTAGACTATCTTCACACAAGATGTTCTTGTAGACTTGTCTTTGGATGTAGAGGATAAAGTAAGAAAAGTATATGGGAAATATATGAGAAAAGGAAGCCTTACTCTTCTTTTGGAAATGATGGACTTTCTTCTTCTACATCTTTCTTCCACGTGATGATGTCAACATCTTCATACTTCTCTTCCATACCTTTTGTTCTCTTCATCTTAAAGTAGCAAGCACCCTTAACTTCTTCAAATGAATTTTTCTCTTCCTCTAGTGCTAAGATTAAGAGACAAAACAAACATGGTATACAAATGGAAGTGAACATAGAAGCATGTTTTATCATCTCCTCATATCTCCTAATTAAAACTCTGCTTCAAATGTGACTGATAGGACCAAATTCACCAACTTTTGCCTGAATGATGAATTACCTTTCTAGAGTTACCTCTCTAGATACCTAGATCACATTCTGGACTTGGATATCCAACCAACTTACAACAGAAAATTGGTTGAACACAAAATTGATGCTCTCCATATTTGTCTTCTTAGATGGACTTTCTTGCCATGAAAGAGATCTCTCAAAACTCTCTAGAAAAACCTCTAGATACATGTTTTGATGTAGCCTTTAACTTTCAAATAATGAAAGTGTATAAAAGCACTCTTTGAATCCTTCAAATCTCTTCATAACTACTCTTCTAAGACATGTCCTGCAAATGATAATCTGATAGTAGAAACTGATACCTGTGATTCGATGTTGATCTGATTGCTTCATCTTCTCCAAACCATTGGTTTTCCTTGAATTTGAAGTAGCCTTCTCTTCATCAAGTCTTGGTCTTTAAACAATACTTTCTGTAAAGTATTTGCATACTCTTCCAAAAGTATTCGATTGCTAACAGATCATCAACTTCATACTCCACACTGATGAATAAACATGTGATTGAATTGTCTAATTCTCAAATCTCTACTCATCTAGATTAAGTGTGTATGTCAAATGTCAAATATTAGAAGACGCTCTTAAATCATATGTTGTAAACTTGGAAGTGTGGGAACCTGGGAATCTGAGAGCCTGAATGCACTGATGCCAAAGCCCTAAAGCTCTGATACCAAATGTTAAAAATTAGTAGGCCCATTACTAATATCACAAGTCCAAGGTTCCATAGGTCCAGCATATACAACATAGAATCTAGCAATCTTCCAATATTGACAAAACATGAACATACCACATTTAATCATACAAATGATGAGACAAAGATAGAGAAAGATTAGACAACATGTGTAAAGTGTTACGTAAGCCACAACTTACTCACACTATCATGTATACCAATGTTCAATGTACAATGTGGGAGCAAAACTCTCAACCACTCTATGTGAACAAAAATAGATGGATGAGTGAATGTACAAATGTAATAAACATATTCAGATGTATGGATAGAAATCTGAATAGATATGAGATGTGTAACCTAATAGGTTGTAGAAGAGTGAATATGAGTGACAGAAAGAGGAAGGATCAGTCGAAAACTGATAATCAACAAATCCTCATCTAACCTTAGGATATGAAAGACCCTAAGTTAGACACATGTGTGAAACGATCACATACTTACAAAAGTAGCAAAGAATGCTAACAAGTTTGTTGCCAAAAATCCTCAAACTCATATGAACATATCTTCTCTAACACCCAAATATGCATAAAGCATATACATACTGATTCTCTTGTACCTATGCCGAATAGGACTCATCCTGATATGGAGGTTACTGTCTCCATAAACTCCAAGTAGTAACTGTGTGCATAAAGAGAACATGTACCTGAATTCTTAACATAAGATGCAAATCTTATGTTAACCTCCATCCAATGTCTTTGAAGTACACCAAAATCTTCATGTAGAAGACATCCTTCAAATACATCATGTAGATGGATGATCCACACCACCAAGCTCCTAATGACCAAGTCCTCTCCATAAGCAAGAGTGTAAGCACACTCTTCTCCTCCAAGAAGAACTCCATAGCGGCTCCTGAACATGCTCCAACATAACACCATGGCTGCCCCATGTGCTAGAAGCACTACCTCTATTGAGGTACCAAAGCTCTCCAAAGCTTCGTGTTGAAAACTAGGTGAAGGATCAATATAATGAGCCTAAGCTTGTTCTCATATAGTATTTTGTATCCTTGAAAAGCTCCTCGAAAAGCACTCGCTCCAATAAAGCATAAGCAATCGTATTCTCCAATAAAAGCACACGCGATTCATCATTCGCTGTTTATCAAAAATCATGAAAGAAAAAAAACATGTTTTGGCACTGACGCTGCTCACGGGTATGGATCTCAAGTGGATGCTTTCAAAGACACGATGTAGCCATGATGCCCACGCCATTTGCTTGTAGAGGGGAAAAAATTGAGAGCTATACATGCTGTACTGTTCTGAGCATAATGAACCATGGAACATTGTTTGACCAATAGGATATTGAAACCTTTGTTTTCCAACATATATGTGATCAAAGATAAATTAGAGGTATTTAATACATTTAAACATTATCGTGTATGCAGAAAGAATCACAGGTCAAAAGTTGAAGAGACTAAGGTCAGATGGAGGGGGAAGTATTTCTCTAATGAATTCAATGATAACTTGTGGAATGCAGGTATAAAAAGGGAAGTTACTTGCAGGTACTCTCCTCAATAAAATGGTGTAGCAGAAAGGAGAAATAGAACTCTTGTTGAGTTTGCAAGGTCAATGATGAAGGAGAAAAATTGTCCAGATTATTTGTGGGTTGAGGCTGTAAATACAGCTACATACTTGGTTAATAGGTTACCATGTAAAGCTTTGCGAATCAAAAGAAAGATAAATCAAAGGTTCAGATGTTTGATGAAGAAGAGAACAATGAAGTACAAGTTGAAGTTGAAGAAGTGCCAAGGTTTGATCTAGAATGTGACGAACCAAAAACTTCAACAAGTGGAGAACTCAGAAGGTTATCAAGACACAAATGGCAACCTACAAGGTATAGTTATGACACTTCTTTTTTGACTACTAAACATTATGCTTACATGGTGAAAGCAGATGAAGACCCTTCTACATATGAAGAGGAAAAAGGTAAGGAAAATTGGAAGAAATCTATACAGGAAGAGTATGATGCATTGATGGAGAATGAGGCATGGGATTTGGTTCCTAAACCAAATAGTCAGAAGATCATTGGATGCAAATGGGTCTACAAGACAAAGAGGTATGCAGATGGAAGTGTGTATAGGTATAAAGCTCGACTTGTTGTGAAAGAGTATGCTCATACATATGGTATAGACTATGATGAGACCTATAATCCTGTGGCAAATATGAAAACCATTAGAACACTCATAGCCATTGCTGCATGTAAAGGTTGGAGATTGTGTCAATTAGATGTGAAGATGCTTTTCTTAATGGTTATATTTCAGATGATGTTTTCATGGAGCAACCAGAAGGGTTCAAAAATAAAAGGTATCCAGATTATGTATGTAAGCTCAAGAGAGATTTGTATGGTTTGAAGCAGGCCCCAAGGGCATGGAATTATAAACTTGTGAAATTCTTGAAGGAACTTGGTTTTCAAGTATCTAAAGCAAATAGTAGTTTGCTTGTCAAAGCAAGTGATGATGGGTTCATTTATATATGCATATGTGTTGATGACATAATCCTTACAGGTATAGATGAGAAGGGCATACAAAGTCTCAAGAAACAAATGGATAAAGAGTTTAAGATTAGTGACTTGGGAGACTTGTCATATTTCTTGGGCATGGAGATCTCATATACTCAACATGGAGTGTATGTGACTCAAGAAAGGTATTTGAAGAACTTGTTGATCAAGTTTAAAATGGAAGATTGCAGGGTAGCACCTACTCCAATGGAGGTGAACCACAAATTGAGCAGATGTGGAGGAGAAGAATTCAAGGATATGAAGCTATATCAAAGTCTGGTTGGTAGTCTGATCTATGCTACATTAACTAGGCCTGATTTATCATATGCAATTGGAGTGTTGTCTCAATTCATGCATTGTCCTAGGAAAGAATATTGGGTTATAGGACAAAGAGTATTGAGATACATTAAGGGTACACTCAACGAAGGTTTGTATTATGGTTTTAAATCAGATACAAACATCAAGATATATGGTGATACAGATTGGGCAAGTAGTCATGATGATAGGAGATCAACATATGGATACTTGTGTTATGTGGGAGATAAGCTAATCTCTTGGTGCTCTAAGAAGCAACAAACAGTTGCTTTATCATCTAAAGAGGCAGAGTATAAAGGTATGGTTGAAGCTGCAAAGGAATTCATATGGTTGAAGACTCTCATGAAGAGTTTTGACATCATTCAGAGTACACCCACTATTCATGGAGATAATATGAGTTCATTGTATCTAGCTGCTAATCCTGTTTTTCATGCCAGGACTAAACATATTGAGATTCAATATCACTTCTTAAGAGAGAAGGTGATTGATAAGGAGATTGAAGTCATACATACTTCAACAAAAGATCAAATTGCAGACATGCTAACCAAAAGCTTGGATGGACCAAAGCTACAGAGATTCAAAGACATTGCAGGAATAAAGAAGATAGAGAAAACCTCAATTGATGATGGAGGGGGAGCTGTTGGTTCATGAAAACCATCAATTGATGTTTTGGATGAAGGATTGAAGTCAAAGATTGAAGAAAAGATTAGTCTATGAAGCTTGAAGATAGTGCACATTCAGGAAATGAAGATTTGTATACATATGTACATTAAACTTGTAGTTAGCTCACTTATACCTTTTGTTATGGTCATGAGCTTGTACATGTATGCCTATATATACAAGTAGAAAGTTAGGGCAAATATGAGAGAGCATGAGATGAGAGGAATTATAAGTTATAATAGTCATTAGACACTTTAGAAGTGTAGAAGATCTCTCTCATCATTCAGATGTAAAATTTTTCAGAGAAGAAGAATAATTGCACCCGATCTTTTGCTGAGTACTCCTTCTATGTTTAATCTTTTGTGAAATGCTTTTGTACAAGTCTAATTCTATAGTTGAAGGAACATTTACATGTGTAAATGTGAAGAAGTGAAGGTTGCAACAGGCACAAATTTGATGCTAATGTTTTGATTAGTTCTCCTTCCACACTATAAAGTTTTGAGCAAGAAAGCACTCATTCTTTAACTTGGAAGGTAAGCTACCTATGGCTAAAAGAATTTGAATAAAGGGGTTTTAGTTTGAGAGAACTAAACATTGAAAGTTACAAGTGTCAAAGTCGACTGTAGAGAAGTACAGTTTTAGACATAGGTGAATTATTTAGATCAGTTCTCACGATCTAATGAATCTTTTGAGATCATTTAACTTGGAGAAGGTGCACAATCTATAGTTGACACCTTGTACAAAGTTTCATTAGAAACTTTACACATTTCATTAGTCAATGAGTGAGTTATGTGCAACAAACTTTTTTTAGTAGTGACTTTCTTCATAGTTAGTTCAAAATTTGATAATCTGGTATTGATCCTCCAAATTGGTAAAGGTTTTAAGTTATTCTTGATATAGAGGTGCTCTAACATCAATTATAACTTGTTCTTTTGGAGATTAACACTCTCCATCAATTGTTGGGTATGTTGATGGCATGCTACTCACTAGTCCTCATGATAAGCATATTGTTGATTTTAACCCTCATCTACATGCCTCATTTAAGATGTCGGATTTGGGGCATTTGCATCATTATTTGAGCATTCAGTTTATGAATGTTGATGGTGGAATAGCTTTTTGTCAAACAAAATATATTGACATATTATTGCAGTGTTTTGGCCTTGAGGATTGTAAACCCATTGCCACTCCTATGGAGACAGGTTTATGGTTGAGTCTTCATGATGCTAGAGATGCATTTGATGCGATTTTCTCTCAGTAGGCTATTGGATGCTTGATTTAATTATGCATTACTCGGCTAGATATTCAGTTTATTGTTTCACAAATGAGCATGTTTATGCATTGCCTAGGTGTCAAGCATTGGTAGGTGGTTAAGCACATCTTTCGCTACTTGAGTGGTACCCAACTACTTGGATTGTTTTATCCCAAGGGGGGGATCACTACCGCTAGATCTACATAATTTTTCTAACTCTAAGTGGGTTGGTTGCTTTGACACTCGTGTGTCCACTAGTGACTTTTGCTTCGTGCTTAGTAGCTCATGTATATCTTGGTTGAGCAAGAAGCAGCCTATTGTGGCCACTTCTAGTTGTGAGGCTGAGTATAGGGTCGTTTTCATAGCGACCATTGAGTGTGTGGCTCAGATGCCTTATGGCTGATTTGGGTGGTTGTTAGTCTTCTACCACCACCATATTCACTGACATTCAGAGCACATTGGCAATTGTGACGAACCTTGTGCTCCATGCTCGCACTAAGCACATTGAGTTGCACTATCATTATGTCAAGGAGAGGTTCTCTACTAGAGAGATCAATTTGGCATATGTGCCCACATAGGAGAACATTGCGGACCTTTTTACAAAGGCTCTACCTAGGGAGAAGTTTGAAGCTTTCCGAAAAGCTTTGGCCTTACTTCGTTTTGTGGATTGATTCCACATAGCTTGGAACTTCCTTATACATGAGTGCCAACTCCTTGTTCACCACATCACTCCTAGGGGGGATTTGTTGATATATTTAGGTAGTGATGTATACACGCCTATTACCCTAATGGGCTACTTATTTTTGTACATTCTCTTGATAATATAGTATTGTGTGTTGTGCTCCAAGCTTCTTCTTCTCCTTCCTTGTGATGTTCTCGTGCTTTCGTAGACCTCGAACTCCAACGCTCTTTTTTTTATATAAAGGAAGTTCGGCAATAGCCTACTCTCCCGGACTTGAATTAAATAAAGAAACAAAGGTACAATAGAAGGGGACTAGTGCCCTCGGGACCCCCCAAATCCCACAAAGCAGGGGAAGCTTGAATGAGTTCTAGGTTGCATTACATAGAAGGTTAATCACCCTCTCATCGCCCTCATGCGGGGCCCACTTGGGTTTGAGCTTGTTGTTGATCAAAGTGAGGACTTGATGGTGCCTGAAGGGGGGGGATTTCTTACTGTTAACAATCCTTTTGCCAAGGAGGAATAGTGTTTTCTCAATCGACCACTCCCTGGGGGTATCTCCGAAGTTGAGAGCACACCTCTCCCGCCAGATTTTCCACAAGACTTCCCCTCTGATGGCGTTCCAGAGAGACGCGGAGCAGCCGATCGCTTCTCCCAAAAGGACTTGTTTCCAACTAGGTTGTTTTTGAAGTCTGATTTTCATTCCGACCGTCTGCCAGATTTTGTAGGAGGTGGGGCAAGTAAGGAAGATGTGTGGGACATCTTCGATAGCATGGTGGCAGCGTTTGCACCAAGGAGGGATTCCACAAAGCTTGCTAGCCTTATGGTTGGTCCAGATTCCTCGATGAAGGATTTGCCATAAGAGGACCGATTTCTTAATCTCTATTAGGGGGTGCCAGATACCCATGAATTTCATGTCCCATCGGAGCCGCGTCCAGGACAGGCACCACTTCTTGTTGAGGCTGATCTGGAGGTCAGCCGTTTCTTTGATGTTCGGGATTTTGAGTAGGCTATTTCCATTGTGCCATTTGAGGCCAAGCGAGTTCGGTGTGTCGTGTCCCATGAGGAGGCGAGTCTTGTGACGATCCCAAGCGAGGCATCTGCTTTGCAAAGTGTTCCATTCTTCGTAGGAGATGTTTATGCGAGGGTCGATATCCTCGAAGTTGATCCAGTTGTTGGTGTCATGTTTCCAGAGGTGTTTCCATTTTTTGAATCCTTTGTTCCATAACTTCTTGGCATTTTGAATGTTCCACGACTCCACACTCCGGATGCCATGTATCGGGAACCAGATAGAGAGAGCGTTGGAGTTCTTCGAGAGGGCCAACTCATTCTTGTTTTTGAAAATCAGCTTGGCCCACGAAGCCTCTCTATTGCACCAAGCCTTAATTGTTGTAGGGGCTAAATCAATGGAGAGGTTTAATGGTAAAGGGGTATTGATTTGAGTGGATGAAGGTTGAGTTGAATTTATGGGGCTCTTATGCATGCAAAGAGGCACCCTATTTGCTTGATTACGGGTCATGTACCCACTCATAAGACTCAAAAAATCAAGAAAACAATACAAGAAACAACTTTTTACTACAATAGATACCTCACACACAACATGCAAGGGCTCCACCGGGCATGCCAAACTGTAGAAGAGGCCACTCGGACCACAGTTTCAGTATGCCTACTCAAGGGGGATTCTTCCTTAGGGAAGTATACCATGTGACATGTCTGTGTGCAAGAATACAACTTGACAGTGAAGTCATATTGATGGAAAAAGAAATACAAGAACAAAAATGAGGAAAGCCTAGTTTCTTAAGACTTAGAATGATTGCAGTAACTCAAAAATAATCCAAATGAGCATTACAAGTGGGCTAGTGACCACTCCAGGGATCAAAATTTTACTACACAAAAATCAACAGTAATTAGTATCTAAAACAACAAAGTATTTTTTGCAAGAGAAATGAAACATATTCCAACTAATTCACACTATCTTCAAACTAATACACACTATCGAAGAATAGTTAATTACTTTTTCATGCCATCTACTACACAACTGAGAAGCCAACACTCACCACAGACAGGCCTCGACACACAATGGACAGAGTGGCAATAGAGTGCAAAGGGTAGCCAAGAGATAGCTAGGTAGAGAGGACAACTAATAGACAACATCAATCTGACTAGAATGGAGAGAGATAAGATGGTATTTCTCATGGGCTAAATGAGTGCCAAACCTCTTCTTATATAGGCTCTAGAGGCCAAGGGAGTGGCCTTGCCAAACCCAAGCTTTTACTATCGCACACTCCAAACTAACAAGACTAGTGGAGGAGTGGGCTAATTTTGGCACTATTAGCCAACCACTTTTAGGTCCTCCAATTAGATCGTTTGGCATCAACAAATTGTTGTAGTGGCCTTCCCTACATTTATTTTCACTTTAACCATTTACTGACAAGTCTAGAAATATTTACCCCATGTCATGTCACATGAGCGATCATACTATCGCCCAAGGTAGACATGCCAAAAGTAGGTGCACATGGTGCCCTATTTTGGCCATGTTAACAATGGCAAGCAACAATGAACTATTTGGCATACTTCAAACTAAACATAACCTTGATGGCACCAACTTTCCAACTTGTTCTTACGTGGTAAAGCATGTTCTTGTTGCAAAGCAACTATGGAACATAGTGGTAGATGTAGACAAGTGACTCAATGGTTCTTCTACTATGCACCTATTATCACATATTCAGGTTCTTCTTCAAGCACTCTGAGTATGCCTTCTCCACATATGCAATAGAAACTTAGATGGGATGGAAAGGATGCTCAAGCTCCTGAATTGGTTGTTCTTTTGTGAAGTGACGTATTGTTTCACGCATCCAATCATGCACCATTTCAATGAAAGCTTGAGATACTCTTGCTTCTTTGTATGCATTGCATAATGAGATACACATTGCTTAATTAAAAAAGCAACTTGAATATGTATGTATGGATGAAAATGAGTTAGTGGATGTACATGTCACATACATCGTTTTAAAGGAACAATTGCCAAACATTGATGAAGTCATTACAAATGCATCACTCATTTCTACATTACTCAAAGGATTGCCAAAATATTCTCAAATATTTGTTACTACGCTTCCTTTAGTTATAAAAGGAAATCCAAATATGTATAATTTTCATGAGTTTATGTCTCTTTTTTTGCAAGAAAGCAATCAAGAGTGAATAGAAGTGGTTTTCATGAGGGAACACAAGTAATTGCTATTACACAAAAGGGTAAAATCAAGTATGGTTCAAATTTGGTTTTGTCAAAACCAGAGCCTCAATATTCCTCTTCCACCTTCTGCTTTCTTGATGGTGATATGCAAAAGAAGAAGAAATGCAAGTATTGTCAAAAGGTTGGACATAACATTGATGAATGTAGAAAGCTTGCCAAGCATAATGAAAAGAAGAAAGAATGTTGCATGTCTATTTTTGAAAATACATCCAATGCAAAGAATGATGATTCTAATGTTGCTTAAGATATTTGGGCATGTCTTGTTACATGTCATTATGATTTTTCATCACATTCAATATGTATGACTTTCAATGATGCTGATTCGGATTGGTTTTTGGATAATGGTACTTCAAAACATATCACTTCATGCAAAAGATTTTTTTGCATTTTTTAAAGATACACATAAGAGATGACATTTTATCATATTATTGGAGTTGGAGAATTTGATGTTACGATTGTGAATGGGGGTATTTTTACTCTCAAGAATGCATGGTACTAGTACTAGACTTCATGTACACTTTGTTGATAACAAATGTATAGTTCAAGTTTTCAACAATTGTGATGCTATTGTGATGTCAAAGGGCATTATGCAATGGTTTGTATTGCTTGGATACATATTAAGGAGTTGCCTCAAAATGCCTCATGTACACATACTTCTTTTATGGATGAAACACAGTTATGGCATGCTCATTTTTGTCATTTGAACTTCAATAGTTTGCTTTATTTACAAAAGAAGGATATGTTACACTTATGTGTTCCTTGAGTAGCTTTGATGTGAACCTTTGCCGATACATGATGTTGGACAGATTTTCTCTCTTTTTATGATAAGATTGAGGATTTTAATGAATCGAACCTTGAAGCATGGAAATAGGGTGATGGTGGAAGAGACTTGTCCATGCATGATTGCAAATCAAATGGATTAAGCAAAGTAAGAGATTTTGAAGTCAATTTGAAGCTTGCATATAGACATTGGTGGATTCTTCAAATCAAGTGCATGTGAAAGGTCTGCATCAAGATAATATGGAGATGAATGGACAATCAAATAAAATTTGACAATATCGTGGATTGGGTTCGAAGCTACACTTCCACCATAAGATAGATGGATAGATAAAAGTTCCAAGGAAGAAAGTTAATATGATGCCAAAATCTTGCCTAGGAGAAGGAGGTGTCAAGGTGGCATGTGCAAACTTCTTGCTTGTTGTTCGAGCATTGCTTTATGCAACCAACAACTATCTAAAATTCATCATGCAGTTATATTTCAATCCATCGCTAACAAAAATGCTAAGAGATTTGAAGTTGGAAGCATTAGTGCTAGTATTGATTGAAATCAGTGTGAATCACTAAGAGCTACACCGAGAGGTGCTACATTTGGCTTTCTAGAAGCTTAGATTGTTTATATATATATATATATATATATATATATATATAGTTTATATATATATATATATATATATATATATATATATATATATATATATATATATATATATATATATATATATATATAGTTTATATATATATATATATATATATATATATATATATATATATATATATATATATATATATATATATATATATGCTCATTTCCCCATAGTACCATCATTAGCATCTGTGTGTAATGAGTAAGCTTTAAAGAGCCAATATGAAAACTGCATTTATTTTATATGGCTATGGGCATTTTTTAATTTTATTGTAATCCTAGTAACAACATCTTTCAAAGGAGGGAATCATCTTGATATTTTCCATAGACACTCAAAAGCAAGTATGTTCCTCATCATCAACAATGTAGCTCAAGGACTAGCTTCTGCGGCCTTTTCAAACATACCTTGACCATTAAATTCGTTCTTGGTGTTTCAATCATATCCATATCCAAGATCCAGCTTTTTTTTCAATTGATTGGATGGACACTACTTGAGAAATATTCCATGTAATAAGCAAAGTCAAAAATAGCAATTGTGATGCTTTATCTTAGGTCGCTAAATTTGGCATAATGTGATTTTGTTTTGCATAAGAAAAAACGGATGATCAGTAATCTATAAAGACAGGTGTTTTTTTTAGGGGGTGCAGTACATCTTCACAATCCTTTAGTTATATTCTTCTGTCCATGATTCTGTGTGATTCCGACACACCATCAACACCCCCAAGTAAAGCAGATTACGACATCAACTCAGACATTTCTCCATCTATTCTATGTTCTTTGAAGTTTTCTCTATCTTCGTATGCTCAATAATCATTCAACAAAGCTCCTCTTCTGAAGTTTTCTCAATAGCGCTCATCTGATGTAGTCAAATTCTATTTATCTCAATTGAAGAATGTAAACACTAAGATTAGTTGCGGTTTCAACTTTTCCAATTTCTCTGCAGCATACGACTTTAGATCATGCTCTACCAACCCGTTGATATCATTGAAGGAAGAATGCATGCAACAAATTTGGGAGGTAGTACTAATTATGGAAGGATCTGGATGATGAAGATGATTCTCTTATTAACTCTAGTAGAATTCATAGTAGAACTCTTTCCAATGTTTACGATGTACAACTTTCAAGGTGAAGAAACCGTGAAACTGATGCTGTTCGTACTACTTTAGATTCGTACTTTTTTTTTAATTCATCATAATGTAGGAATGTGATTGAACTTCAAATGCCATTCTATATTACCAAGGAAAATACAATTCAGTATGTGATTTTGTCTGTTGTACAAAGTTTCGCCAATTAACTTCTTGTAGAAAGGATATAAATGTTTCATGTCAGAATATATATCATATATTGGATTTTAAAGTCAATAGACCACAGCATACGACATTGATAACAGAAGTTTACTCTGAATTGAGGAATTTGAACCCTGAATCTCACCGGTCCAAACTTTGTTATTTCTTTTGTATGCTTGCTGTTATTATTGACTTGGTACTCTATTCATCGATCAATAATTACTATGATTGGGATTTTAGTTTGTGCTGACTAAAGAAATGCTATTCACTTGACTTACATATTTGCATAAGCTATAAAATTCTTATCTTTGTGTAAGAACGAAAACAAAACACAAAAACAAAAACCAACTGGTCGTTGTTTATGTAATTGTGGTTTGAACTTCAAGAACACCTTATTTTTCATATGATTTCGTCCATGCTTTACAGAGGCACTTCTTGTCTTACACAATTTATAAATGGCTCATAGCAGGTGATTTTTTTCATTCGCATTTAGCGATATTTTGAATACATAAAGTGCTAAATCAATTCACATGCACTATGGTTGAGGGGATTATTATTTATGCTTCAAAGCAAATGATAATTACTTTAAATGATGATGTAATTGAAAAATACAATGTAATGATCAATTTTTCTTGTTCCCAAGATGAAGGCGAATAAGAATGGCATTGATGTTAAACACTCTAAATTAATTCTTCTGTACAACCAAATCTCGTCATTCCGTTATCACAAGAAAAAAGTAAACTTGAATAAAGACTTTATTGTTAATGTTTCCTTCTTCCAAGTGCTAAAAATTACTTGTGTTGCTAAAGTCACCCCGTGTGAGCCATTGAACTTGGGAGTTGACCTGATCCACCAATTGAACGTTCCCAACCTCTCGACATTAGTGAACCCGATGTGAAGGTATGGCATGACAACTCAAGTGAGATATATTTACAATTTTTTGCATATGCATACACATGAATCATAACTTGTCACGGTTGCGTCTTCCTCCTTAGGAGCGGTAGCTTTTTCCTAAATGTTGTGCAATTTTTTGGGTGTTGAGGGCTGATCATTTTGATCTGAGCACCTCCATGGAAATTGGCAAGTGGGTGATCCTCATCACGCCACCTATTCCATCGACTATTGAAGCAGCAATGATTGCACACACATCATATTCTTAGCCATTCTTGTATTTAGGATTTTGAAAATTTGAAAAATAATGTATCAAAAATTCACATGTGCACATTTATTGAACCTCTTCTTCGAGCCCTAGTCAATAAGGTTTCCTTATATTCTCAAACTTTTTGGTTTAATATCTTTAGGAAACTAAAAATCAACAAAAATTGACACCAACAGGCTTGTAGATTTAGTGGTAGAACATAAAGAGAAGTTCAAGCAAGAAGTACAAGATATTATTAAAATTGCTCAATTTAAATTGCATCAACAAGAAAGAAAAATGGATGAATTATTCAAAAATATGATCAATGAAACCCAAGGAAAAATTTTTGTGGAAACCTTATTAAGAGATAAAGGCAAGTTTACGAGGGTAAATGTTACAAACTATATAGATACATTTGAAGATTTAGCTAAGCTACATGGATTAATAGAATCTAAGTGGATCATGTACCTAGGTAGGCTTGCAATAGGAATAGTTATGGTCGTAATGAACCACATAGTGAACTTGAATGGGATGAATTTAGAAAGCAACTGCATAAAGAGTTCTATTTAGAAGACTTAAGCCAGCATAGTAGGGAGGGTTTTATGAAGTGGATTCATGCCCCAAAGCTTCAAGTTTCAATTACCCAACTTCATGGCGAATTTATGAAACATTTTTCACAATTACCAGAGAATGATAGGGTAGCCCTTACTCCACATACAGTATTATACTTTCTTAAGATTTTGACTCCGAATGTAAGAATTGAGGTTGAGAGAAGACTTGAGGAATCAGGTGAGCAATATGGCATACTACGATTGGGCTATTGCTAAGGGAGTGATTGAGGCAGTTGCACATATGAAGCAACATCAATCTCTTCTTTATGAATCAGTGCCTAATCTATCTCCTAATTTCCCCTCTACTCATGAAGCTAGAGAGACTCATATGTTGATATAGTTAGGTAGTAATGTGTGTGAACACACTAGGACTATCAGGGCACTTTTTTTCCTCTTTACAAGGTTTTTTCCCTTGGCTTGTATATATGCCTGTTACCCTAATGGGCTACTTATCTTTCTACATTCTCTTGGTAATACATTTAGTATCGTGTGTTGTGCTCCAAGCTTCTTCTTCTTCTTCTTCCTTGTGTTGTTTGCATGCTTCCATAGACCTCGAACTCTAACAATTGGTATCAAAGCAGGTCACTGCTTCATCTAGGGCATCATCAACACCCCTTTGATCACAATCTCAAAATCGCATGAAAATTGGTGAGAGTACTCGCGATCTAAGCTCGTTTCGACCTCTGAATGCACTATCATAGTATTTATGCAAGCAGTTTTGTCTTTTTGTGCCAAAGATATATACAGGTTTTGGTTCGGCAGTATAAGTGTCTCCAAATTTGCTACATGTTTAGTAGAACTTGATAGGATAGTTCTATTCAACTTTTTGAGATACAGTCATTTTTCTGCATCAAGGTATTTTAGTCAATGGTCATGGCTAAAAGCCATGATGTATTTCGTATGTTGGTTGTTGAGGATAAGTTAGATGGTACCAATTACCCATTATGGGCTTATATGATGCATCATGTATTGGTTGCAAAAGGACTGTGGAATATTGTGCAAGGTGTTGAAAAATATACATATACAAACATAGTTGTTGAAATGATGCAGATGATGTTGAAGATTGCAATATTCTTCATGTTCCTATTCGTGTTGCAGTTGTTACTGCACCTACTATAGAGCAAATTTGTTGGGGTGATAGATATGTGCAAGCACATGCATTGATAGCCTTGTCTATCAAACATTCCATTTTTCCTCACATTTGCTCTTGCAAAATAGCTAAGGATGCTTGGGATACACTTACCACTTTATACCAGGCAAGGAATGAGGCTCGTGTTGCTTATCTCCAAAAACAGTTGGAGAGTGAGCACATGAATGAAGGAGATTCCATAGACAGTTTTCTGACAAAGATCAAAGATTTGAAGAAACAATTGATTTCTACTGATGAAGTCTTGCCTGACAATTAACTTGTGCAGACTCTCCTTAATGGACTTCCTAATTCATATCACAGCTTTGCTTCTACTCTTCATTTGATGATGAAAGGCAATCCAAATGCCTTAATATTTGAGGAGTTAGTCTCTGTTCTATTGCAAGAAGATGAGTGTTGGCACAATAGGCCCATTATGCATGTTGCAGATCAAGCTTTCCTGGCTAGTCAAAAGGGCAAAGGTAAATGGAGCTCTTCTACTAGTAAGAAAAAATCTGCTAATTCTACACAATCAAAAAAGGATGACAGAGATGAGAAGAAAACAGAAAAGTGGAATTTGTTTTGCAAATATTGTAAAGGAAATGATCATTTCATAAAAATTTGTCCAAAATTGGCTACTAAAGAGGCAAGGAAGAAAAAGGTTGGAATGGTTGTTGTAGAGGCCCCTACACCCAAAATAGAGTCTGCTAATCTTGTGCAGAATGAAGAATGTGCATTTACCACTGTTTGTAGTTATGACCCATCTTCTCATGAATAGTGTATGTCTACAGTAGACTCAGATGTTTGGTAACTTGAGAGTGGGGCAAGCAAACATATTACCTCGAAGCGCAGTTTCTTCACTTCACTCGAGTCTGCCCCTATAGAGAATACTATCACATGCACCAACAACTCCTCGTATCCTATCATGGGAGTTGGTAAGATCATTCTGACTACTATTGATGATAGTTCTTTTACATTGTCAAATGCTTTATGTGCCAAGGATCAACAAGAATCTGTTATCAATTTTAGCTTTAGCCAAGATTGGCTTGGTTGTTGATGACAAATGTAAACTTCATGATCTATCAAATGGCGATGTCATTATTGCTTCTCGCATTTTAAGTTGTGGGTTGTATAAGCTCATAGACAATGAAAAAGTTTTGAATGATTCACCATGTGCATTACATGATTCTCAAGCTTTGTGAGATGCAAAGCTTTGGCATGCACGCTTTGGTCATTTGAATTTTGCTAGTTTGATATGCTTGTGAAAATCTAAAATGGTGTCCTATCTATCCAAATTTGAGGCACCTGGTAAACATGTCTTTCAAGGATCTATTTGGGAAAAATGCAACATTCCTCATTCCCAAAAGATGGTTGGATTTGAGCTACTCAAAATTTGCAGCTTGTTCATAGTGATGTGTGTGGTCCTATGCAAACACCCTCTTTTGGAAAATATCTTCAGTTCATGATTTTCATTGATGATTTTTCCAGGCATGCATGGGTATATCCATTGAAAGCAAAGTCAGGAATGTTTATGTGCTTCAAATAGTTTCTAGTTTTGGCTAAAAATCTGTCAGCATGTAAAATGGGAACCCTCTGTTCTGATAGAGAGAGAGAATATATGTCTTCTAATTTTAATGCATTTCTTGTTGAATGTGGGATAAAACATCAATGTACAATGCCATATATACCTCAAGAGAATGGAGTTGCTGATGTAGATTTACATGATGCACTTGTTGATGAGAGAACTAATATAAAGGAGGAAAAGACTATGCTTAAATCGTTGGTGCAGACTTTGCAAGATAGAAAATTAGATGCACCTCTATCATATCATACTCGTTTAGGTTCTCATAGTGCTTCTCTTACATCTGATTGCTATGGTATGGCTGCCTCTAGCCTTTGTGATGGGAACGAGCCTATTTCATTTGATGAAGCACAAAATTCTAAAAAGTGGATGGTTGTTATGCAATCAAAATATGATGCTATTATGAAAAATGGTACCTGGTCTTTATGTGACTTGTCTCTTGACATGAAGGCCATTGGAATAAGTGGGTATACAAGCTGAAGCATAAGCTTGATGGAACACTTGATAGGTATAAGGTTAGGCTTGTTGCCAAGGGATATGCTCAAGAAAGAGGCATTGATTTTGATGAAACCTTTGCTCCTACATGCCAAATGACTATTGTGCATAGCATCTGTGCACTTACAGCTCATCATGGTTGGAATGTACATCAGTTGGACATTAAAACTGCATTTTTGAATGGTGACTTGCATTAAGAAGTGTATGTTTCTCAGCCTCATGGCTTTGTGCAAAAAGGGCATGAAAACCAAGTGTGCAGGTTGAAAAAGGCATTATATGGCTTGAAGTAAGCACCATGTGCTTGGTATGAAAAGATACATGCCTACATGATTGCATATGGTTTTGGGAACAGTCCAACTCATGATAAGAATATTGTTGATTTTAAGTTTGATCTCCATGTCTCATTTGAGATGTCAGATTTGGGGCATTTGCATGATTGTTTGCAAATTCAATTTATGCAAGTTGATGCCAAAATAGCTTTGTGTCAAACAAAATATATTTACACATTATTGTAGCATTTTGGCCTTGAAGATTGTAAACCCATTGCCATTCCTATGGAGATAGTCTTATGGTTGAGTCTTCATGGGTTGGAGATTAATTGATGTTGTTCTCTATCAGCAGTCTGTTGGATGCTTGTTTTACTTATGCATTACTCGGCGAGATATTCAATTTGTTGTCTCACACATGAGCAAGTTTATGCATTGCCCAGGTGTCAAGCATTGGCATGCAGTTAAGCACATCTTTCACTACTTGAGTGGTACCTGACGGCTTGGATTGTTTTATCTCAAAGGGGGATCACTACCACTAGATTTACATGCTTTCTCTTACTTTTATTGGGCTGGTTGCTATGACACTCGTGTGTCCACTAGTGGCTTTTGCTTCATGCTTGGTAGCTCATGTATATCTTGGTTGAGTAAGAATCAGCCTCCTATCGCCACTTCTAGTTTTGGGGCTGAGTATAGGGAAGCATTCACAATGATTGTTGAGTGTGTGTGGCTCAAACACCTTATGGTTGATTTGGGTGTTGGTCAATCTCCTACCACCACCATCTTCTCTGGCAATCAGGGCGCATTGGTAGTTGCAAGGAACCGTGTGTTCCATGATGGCACTAGCACATTGAGGTGCACTATCATTATGTCAGGGAGAGGTTCTCTTCTCGAGAGATCAGTTTGGCATATGTTGTTGAGATATCAAGCTCAACATGTGATGATCTAGGATAACACATATCAGTTTTTCGTTTCTCTGACATCTATAGTGGTCACGCTAGTATATGTCATGGATACTTCATTGAGCTTTATTAGATTTATCTACCAAGAGTGATGGCACATTTGTTACTTGCTAGCTCATTCATTTGTAGACATTAAATTTTTTCCTTATGTACTCATCTTTATATATTGCACTTGTATTCTTGTTTTTAGGTCATTCTTGTACATTCCTTTTTATGTAATAGAAGAAGAAGAAGATCATTCTTCCTTGCCTCAATCTGTGTGTGCTTCTCCTTACGAGTGAGTGTGTGTGTGTGTGAGCTCTCTTCCTTATCTCCTTCCTCCTGACATGGTATCAGAGACAGTCTCGCTATAGAGAGCTCGTGAAGAAGGCAACGGTGAAGAGTACGCAGCAAGGCGTGGAGAAAACACGATTCACAAACAACCTCCGTTTGCTCCAAAAATCGGCATGAAGGTAGAAGACCTCAAAATATTTTTGGGATTTATCCCTTTAGGGTCACTTGTATTTGTCAGATCAAAGTTTCAGAGCCATCTCAACCTCTGTTTCGAGCCCATAGGGTGGGGCCCACAGAAGAACCAGGTCAATTTCAAAAACTATAACTTGCATTCTGTTTGAAAACACTCATATATTCTAGGTCCAAATTTCCAAGCAATTCCGTGTATTGTTGATACACGAAAACTATGTTTTTCTGATATCAAACTGTCATATCATAGTGTGATAATGTTCAAGTAGAAGTGCTGCTTGTAGTGTTTTGCAGTGTTGAGAATTACTGCAGAAATGGAAAACACAGATGGAATGAGTCACCTTATGAGCGATAAGCTGGACAAGAACAATTTCCATGCTTGGAGATTCAGAATGACAAATTTCCTAATGGGAAAAGGCTACTGGAAGTACATCAAAGGAGAGAATGAAAATGCTCCACGGTTACCAGAAAGGAATCGGATTGCAGATCGGTTAAGAGCATATGCGGAATGGAATCAAGGATCATGAAAGGTAATGTACTGGCTATCAGTTAGCATACAGGATAGCAAGATTGGACACATACAAGATGCCAAGACTCTGAAAGATGCTTGGAATAGTTTGGTCACATTGTATGAGACCAATACAAAGGCACGGAAATTGCAACTCAAGAACGAGTTGCATACATTGGAGAAGAAGAGCATGTCGGTAAGTGACTACACCTTGCAAATGAGCATATAGGAAACATAGCATTGTCTATGGAGGACGAGAAGGTAAGACAACTTGTTGATGTGCTACATGTTCCAAACATAACAAAGAATCTGGTTTCTGTTGGACAAATGGTTGACCAGGTATTACAAGTCAGGTTCAATGTTGATGGGTTATATGTAGAAGAATACAAACAGGGTGGACGATTGATTGCCAAAGGAAACAAAGTGGGTAGGATGTTCACCTTAAATGTGAAAATTCCTTAAATGAATGCAGCCATGTTTGCAAAAGGTGTAGGAGTTATTGTTGATATAGAGATCTGGCACAAACAAATTGGACATGCGAATCTGCAAAGGTTGAAACTGATGCAGTCAAAGGAGATCGTTCATGGACTACCAAATTTCAAGGTTTCAGAGATGCAAAAGTATGTGCAGCATGTCAATTTGCTAAACAGTCAAGATCATTGTTTCCACATGACAAACATGTTAGTGAGAATGTGTTAGAAATAGTATGTACAGATGTTTGGGGTCCTGCAAAGACCACATCTATGGGTGGTTGCAGGTTTTATGTTACTCTTATTGATGACCATACATGGAAAGTGTGGGTATATTTCATGAAAGAGAAGAGTGAGGTATTCACTCACTTCCAAAATTTTAAAGCTATGGTGGAAAAGCAAATAGGGAAGTATATTCAGACATTAAGATCTGATAGAGGAGATGAATACATGTCAAATGAGCTCAGTAATTTTCTTAAAAGTCATGGAATTCAACGTCAATTTTCATGCAGATACACACCACAATAGAATGGTGTTGTTGAACATAAAAATAGACCTATTGTAGAAATAGCAAGAGCCTTGATGGCTGAAAAGAATATGCCTCATTGTTATTGGGTAGAAGTTGTGCATACGGTTGTATACATCATGAACAGAGCTCCAACTATTGTTGTACATCAAGTTACACCTGAAGAGAAGTTTACAGGTAAAAAGCCAAACTTATCACATATGAAAGTTTTTTGTTGTATTGCATATCTACATGTTCCAGATGAGTTGAGGATGAAGCTTGATCCAAAAGCAGAAAAATGTGTCTTCATTGGATACTCTCTTGACGGAAAGGGATACAAATGTTATAACCCACTCACACGATAGGTGAAGGTGAGCAGAGATGTGGTATTTGATGAAATGTCAAGCTTCTATGCAGATGCCAAAGAAGGATTGAATCGTGAACCAAATGACAAAGAAAATGCTAACAAGTCAAGTGCAAAATCTCAAGTTTTGAGTGGATCAGATGCATCACCAAGCAATAGTTCCAACTCAAATCCATGGAGTGGAAGATTGCATGGAAATTTCAGTCCAGCAAATTCATCAAATACATCCAAGAAAGATAAAGAAAAGCTTTCTACTGGTAGTAAAATATGTGCAGGTTTTGAAGACGTTGATGGAGATTCAAGCGGTTCAGAAAAGAGTCTTGATGAAGAACTTGGATTGCCCTTTGTGAAGACTCCAGAAGTAAGAAGGGCACATGCAGATGATACAAGGAGAAGTGACCCAGGACCAAGAAGAATTAGGAGGATGCAGAATTCAATGCAACGATTGATGTATGATAGTTATAGGGCTCGTCATTGTGTCTACATGACCAAGGTAATACAAGATGTTGAACCCTCTTGTTTTGAAGATGCAATTGGAAATGCAGATTGGGAAAAAGCTATGGATGAGGAGATGGCTGCATTTTATGGGAATGATAAATGGAAGCTGCTTCCATTGCCACAAGGAAAGAAACCCATAGGTTGCAAATGGGTTTACAAGGTAAAGCATAATGATGATGGTAGCATAAGCAGGTATAAAGCACAATTGGTAGCTAAAGGATATGCATACACATATGGCATTGATTATGAGGAAACATTCAGCCCTGTAGCTAAAATGTCTATTGTGAGAACACTTGTTGCATTAGCTACAGCAAAAGGATGGACTTTGCATCAGATGGATGTGAAGAATGCTTTCTTACATGGTGAATTATAGGAAGAAGTATATATGGACCAGCAACAAGGATATGAAGATTCAAAGCATCTAGAATATGTTTGCAGGTTGCAAAAGGCTTTGTATGGGCTGAAGAAAGCTCCTCGTGCATGTATTGTTGATTACTTAACCAGCATTGGGTTTTCTATGTGTGATGCAAATCATTCACTATGTGCAAGGAAGGTTGATGATGGCATCACGATTGTGGCTATTTATGTTGATGACCTGAATGTAGGTGGTGATAATGAAGAAAGCATCAAAGAGGTAAAGCAACTTCTTATGCAGGAATTTGACATGAAAGATCTTGGTGTGTTGCACTATTTCTTGGGTATTGAGTTTATTCATACAGAAAAAGGTATATGGATGTCACAAAGGCAATATGCCTTGAATATGCTGCAAAAGTATGGTATGGATGATTGTAAGCCAATTTCTATGCCATTAGATCAAAATTTGAAGTTAGATACTACATCAGGTGAAGCATTAGAAAATGCTACTATGTACAAGAAAATTGTGGGAAGATTGATATATCTCACAATTACAAGGCTTGATCTTAGCTACACTATTGGACTTGAAAGTTAATTTATGCACGTTCCTAGGAAGCCACATTTGGATGCTTTGAGGCACACTCTACGATATGTGAGTGCTACTTTGGATTATGCATTGTTTTCTGAGGCTGGTGTAGGTTTGCAGGTTATGGATACACCGATGCAGATTGGGTTGGTCACATTCCAGATAGAAGATCTACTAGTGGTTTTCTATTCTCACTTCGGAGTGCAGTCACTACATGGAGCAGCAAGAAGCACCCCACTGTTGCTTTGTCGAGTATAGAGGCTAAGTATAGAGGTGCTGCAATGGCAGCATGTGAAGCATCATGGCTAGAAATGCTACTTGTAGATTTAGGTGTGGAAGTGCGAAAGACTATCACTATTTATTGTGATAATCTTAGAAGCATACAATTAGCACAGAATCTTGCTTTCCATGCTAGAACAAAGCATATCGAGGTACATTATCACTTCATCAAAGAGAAGGTATTAGCAGATGATATTGATCTTGTTTGTGTGAGAACAAATGAGCAGGTTGCTGATATTTTCACTAAAGCACTTGGAGCAGAGAAGCTGAAGAAGTTTCAGAAGATGCTTGGATTAGAGGACATGACATTGAACTTGAGGGGGAGTGTTGAGATATCAAGATCAACATGTGATGATCTAGGATGATGCGTATCAGTTTTTCATTTCTTTGACTTCTATAGTGGTCACGCTAGTATATGTCAGGGATACTTCATTGAGCTTTATTAGATTTATCTACCGAGAGTGATGGCACATTTGTTACTTGCTAGCTCACTCATTCGCAGAGATTAGATTTTTTCCTTATGTACTGATCTTTATATATTGCACTTTTTGTATTCTTGTTTTTAGGTCATTCTTGTACATTCCTTTTTATGTAATAGAAGAAGAAGAAGATCATTCTTCCTTGCCTCAATCTGTGTGTGTGCTTCTCCTTAAGAGTGAGAGTGTGTGTGTGTGTGAGCTCTCTTCCTTATCTCCTTCCTTGTGACATATGTGCCCACACAAGAGAACATTGGAGACCTTTTCACAAAGGCTCTGCCAAGGGAGAAGTTTGAAGCTTTCCACAAACCTTTGGGCTTACTTCCTTTTGTGGATTGATTCCACATAGCTTGGAACTTCCTTATACATGAGTGCTAGATCCTTGTTCACGACATCACTAACAGGGGGGATTTGTCGGTATATTTAGGTAATGATGTGTGTGAACACACTAGGACCATCCGGGCACTTTTTTCCCTCTTTATTAGGTTTTCTTCCCCCAGCTTGTATATACATCTTTTACCCTAATGGGCTACTTATCTGTGTACATTCTCTTGGTAATACATTCAGTATTGTGTATTATTGATTCAGAAAGATTCTCATAAAGTTTTTGCATCCCTCCTTTTCCCCAATCAACAGCTAAAGGAAGATGTGTCCTATAATCACATATCTTTTCGTCAATATCAATGACAAGTTTTTGTTCCTTAGCTTCTTTTAAAGCCTCACAAGTATAGGTGAGATGGTCAGTGGAATCAGACTAAACACATCTCCTAATGTTGGGAGTTTGATGCTCATTAAAGTTTCTTTGATTGGTAAGTTGAGGAATAGGTGGTGGTACTATTGGAGGATTAGATGATGAAATAGGCTGAGGAAATTCAGTAGGTTGAGTTTGCATTAAGGATTTGAATTTAGTGCATAAACTACATTTTTGAAGGCCAACGGTTCCTTTTATACATTTGCATGGATTTGCATCATATTATCTAATTTATTAAATAAGATTTCAAATTGTAAATCAATTGGTACCTTTGATATACCTGTTGATTAGTCAATCTTTGCAGCTATTGCAAAAGACCGCTTGGAATTCACCCGTTGATCAATTCTCTATTTATTCACATATCGCAAATGTTGAAGAGAAGAGAAAACGAACAAGACTTAAATGATTGAGGAAGAAGAATTACAAGGAGATAGATGAGAGAAGAACCAAAACCAAAGAAGGTTCAATTTGAACAGCGAGAAAGTTCAAGAGCAAGAGATCAAAGAAAAAGGGAAATCAAAGAAGGTAAACAACATACTATAAGTGATAAAAAACAAACTAATAAAAATGAAAATAAATCTTTAGAGAATTCAGAGAAAGCTCCTATTGATGAAAAAGAACTTGATGAAAAAAAAATTAGTAAACCTAAAAGAACTCCAAATGTTATTCTAATATTTGAGCTTGAGCAAAAAATTGATTCAAAAGAGATATTACAGGATATTTTGTTGAAAAGCCTAGTGAGCATGACACTTGAGTAAATATTTTCAATACTATGATTGAATTCAAAGAAAATTTTATCAAGTTAATCAAAAGGAAGAGATTCCCTCTTACACAAGAGGTGGAAATGCAAGATGTTGTTGATGTGACTCAATCGATGCAAGATCCCCTTTCTTTTGATGAAGAAGATGAAAAAGATGAAAATGCTTGCAAAGTTAATAAAAAAGATCTAGGTCCAATTATGACACATGATGAAAGCAAGCATTCTAAAAGTAACTTCAAGAAAAGCTTTTGGGCAACAGGCACACCCAAAATGAATGTTGGAGTTTGAGGTATGTGGAAGCATGCGAACAGCATAAGGAAGAAGAAGATGCTTGGAGCACAACACACAATACTGAATGTATTGCCACTAGAACGTACAAAGATAAGTAACTCGTTAAGGTAGTAGGCATATATACAAGGCAGGGGGGGGGGAACCTCCTAAAGAGGGAAAAAAGTGCCCTAGTGGTCCTAGAGTGTTCACACACATCACTACCTAAATATATCAACAAATCCCCCCTGGGAGTGATGCAGTGAACAAGAAGCTAGCACTCATGTATAAAAAAGTGCCAAGCTATGTGGAATCAATCCACAAAAGGAAGTAAGCCCAAAGCTTTGCGAAAAGCTTCAAACTTCTCCCTAGGCAGAGCCTTCGTGAAAAGATCTGCAATGTTCTCATGCATGGGCACTTATGCCAAGCTAATCTCTCTAGTAGAGAACCTCTGCCTGACATAATGATAATGCACCTCAATGTGCTTAGTGCAAGCATGGAACATAGGGTTCCTCGCAATTGCGTATGCGGTCTGACTGTTAGTGAAGATGGTGGTGGCAAAAGACTGACCAACACCCAAATCAACCAAAAGGCATCTGAGCCACACACACACTCCATAGTCTCTATGAAAGCTACCCTATACTTAGCCTCACGACTCGAAGTGGCCATAGTAGGTTGCCTCTTGCTCAACCAAGATATACATGAGCTACCAAGCATGAAGCAAAAGCCACTAGTGGACACATGAGTGTCATAGCAACCAGCCTAGTCACAGTTAAAAAAAGCATGTGAATCTGGCAGTAGTGATCCCCCCTTGGCCCCTTGGGATGAAATAATCCAAGTAGTCGGGTGACACTCAAGTAGCGAAAGATGTGCTTAACCACCTACCAATGCTTGATACCCTTGCAATGCATAAACCTGCTCATTTGTGACACAACAAACTAAATATCTAGCCAAGTAATGCATAAGTAAATCAAGCATCCAACAGCCTGCTGATAGAGAACAGCATGAAGTGCATCGCTAGCATCATGAAGACTCAATCGTAAACCTATCTCCATAGGAGTGGCAATAGTTTTACACTCTTCGAGGCCAAAACACTGCAATAATGTGTCAATATATTTTGTTTGACACAAAGTCATTCCACCATCAACTTGCATAAACTAAATGCCCAAATAATGATGCAAATGCTCTAGATCAGACATCTCAAATGAGGCATGCAAATCAGCCTTAAAATCAGCAATATGCTTGTCATGAGGTCCAGTGAGTAGCATGTCATCAACATACACAACAATGATCAAAAGCACATCATTGGCATGCTTAACATATAAGGTGCTTTTAGTTGTACTATTCTCAAAACCATGTACAATCAGATAGGCATGTATCTTTTCATACGAAGCACGTGGTGTTTGCTTTAAACCATATAATGCCTTCTTAACCTGCACACCTGGTTTTCATGCCCTTTCTGCACAAAGCCACAGGGCTAAAAAACATACACTTCTTCATGCAAATCACCATTCAAAAATGTAGTTTTAATGTCCAACTGATTTACATTCCAACCATGATGAGCTGCAAGTGCACAGATGCTATGAACAATAGTCATTCGGCAAGTAGGAGCAAAGGTCTCATAAAAATCAATGCCTCTTTCTTGAGGATAACCCTTTGCAACAAGCCTAACCTTATACCTGTCAATTGTTCCATCAGGCTTATGCTTCAGCTTGTCTACCTACTTAGTGCCAATGGCCTTCTTGCCAAGAGGTAAGTCACACAAAGAATAGGTACCATTCTTCATTATAGCATCATATTCATATTGCATACTAGCCATCCAATTTTTTGAATTTTGTGCTTCATTAAATGAAACAGGCTCATTACCATCACAGAGACTAGAGGTAGCCATAGCATAGCAATCTGATGCAAAAGAGGCACTATGAGAGCCTGAACGAGTATGATATGATAGAGGTGCATCTAATTTGTTGTCATGCAAAGTCTACACCAGCCATTTTGGCATGGTTTTTGCCTCCTCAATATCAACTCTCTCATCAACAAGTGCATCAAAAATGGAATGATCTACATCATCACATGAAACTTGTAAAGGGTGAGAAGTTGCCTCATTAGGACCAGCAGTAGACTATCCACCTATAAAAAGAGGTAGCAAAGTATCATACATGTCTTTAGAGCTAACAGATGTCTCTTTCGTACATGAAAGTAAAGGCTGAATAGCATCTTCCACAAAAACAACATCACAGATAACCAAAATGCATTTAGTCTATGGATGATACATATGATAGCCTTTCTTTTCAGAACTATACCCAACAAAAATACATTTTACTACTTTATCATCCAATTTCTTGCGATATTTTTCAGGCACTAATGCATATTCCAGACAACCAAAAACATGTAGGTGAGCAACAGATGGCTTATGACCATGCCAAGCCTCATATTGAGTGATAGACTATAGTGCTTTAGTGGGACACATGTTAAGTACATATGTTGCACACGTGACAACCTCAAGCCAGAAACTATGTGGTAAAGCCTAACTCTTGACTATACACCTTGCCATCTCCATGAGTGACCTATTCTTTCGTTCAATAACTCCATTCTATTGAGGTGTATATAGCACTATACACTGATGTTTTATCCTACTCAGCCAAAAATGCATTAAAATTAGAACACATATATTCCCCCCTTAATCAAAATGGAGGGTGTCCATTTTACATGTTCATAGCTTTTCAACCAAAACCAAAAATAGTTTGAAGCACATAAACACTTCCGACTTTGCCTTCATTGATATATCCATGCATGCCTAGAAAAATCATCGATGAAAGTCACTAAGTAAGATAGTTCCCAAAAGAGGGTGTCTGCATAGGACCATAGATATCGCAATGAACAAGTTGCAATATCTGAGTAGCTCGAACTAAACCATCTTTTGGGAATGACAAACGCTGCATTTTGCCCAAAATACAACCTTCACCTACATTTTGACTAGGTGCCTCAAGTTTGGGCAGAGAGGACACCATTTCAGATTTTTGTAGGCGTAGCAAACTAGCAAAATATAGATGACCAAAGTGTGCATGCCAGAGCTTTGCATCTAACATAGCCTGAGAATCGTGTACTGCACATGCCAAATCATTCATAGATTTTTCATAGCCTATGAGCTTATACAACCCACGACATAAAATGTCAGAAGCAATAATCACGTCTCCATTTGACAGATGATGAATTGTACATCTGTCATCAATGAATTTCACAACCAAGCCAATCTTGGATAAAGCTGAAACTAATAAGATTCTTCTTGATCCTTGGCACAAATAAAGCATCTGACAGTGTAAAAGAACTACCATCAATAGTAGTCAGAATGATCTTACCAACTCCCATGATAGGATAAGAGGAGTTGTTGCCGCATGTGATAGTATGCCCTGTAGGGGCAGGCTCAAGTGAAGTGAAGAAATTGCGTTGTGAGGTAATATGTTTGGTTGCCCCACTATCAAAGTACCAAACATCTGACCCTGCTGCAGACATACACTGTTTAGGAGAAGATGGGTCAAATTTGCAAATAGTAGTAAACACCCATTCTTCATTCTACACTAGATTACAAGACTCTATTTTCGGTGTAGAGGCCTCTACAACAACCATTCTAGCCTCTTTTTTCTTTGCCTCTTTTGCAGCCAGCTTTGGAAAATTCTTTATGACATTATCATTTGCTTTATAATACTTGCAAAACAATTTCTGCTTTTCTATTTTCTTGTCGTCTCTGTCATCCTTCTTTGATTATGTAGAATTAGCAGATTTCTACTTACTAGTAGAAGAGCTCCATTTACCTTTGCCCTTTTGACTAGCCAAGAAAGCTTGATCTGCAACATGCATAATGGACATGTTCTACCTAGACTAATCTTCTTGCAATAGAACAGAGACTAACTCCTCAAATGTTAAGGCATTTTGATTTCCTTTCATCATCAAACGAAGAGTAGAAGCAAAACTCTTATATGAATCAGGAAGACCATTCAGAACATTCTACACACAAGTGAACTGTCATGCAAGGCTTCATCAGTAGAAATCAATTGTTCCTTCAAATCTTTGATCTTTATCAGAAAACTATCCATGGAATCACCTTCATTCATGTGCTCACTCTCCAAGTATTTTTGGAGGTAAGCAACACGAGGCTCATTCCAAGCCAGGTTTAAAGTGGTAAGTTTATCCCAAGCTTCCTTAGCTATTCTGCAAGAGCGAATGTGAGGAATAATGGCATGTTTGTCAGATAGGGCTATCAATGCATGTGCCTGAGCATCTCTACCATCCCAATGAATTTGCTCTACAATAGATGCAGCAAGAAGCACAGCACAAACATGAACATGAAGAATATCATCATCTTCAATGCCATCTACATCACCTTCAGTAACTGTGTTTGCAGGTGTAATATGATGTTTTTCGACACCCTGCACAATATTCCACAGTCCTTTTGCAATCAATACATGATGCATTATATAATCCCATAATGGGTAATTGGTATCATCCAACTTATCCTCAACAGCCAACATACAGAATAACTCACTGCTTTCAGTCATGGCCACTGACTAAAATACCATGATGCAAAAAATTAATTGCATCTCAAAAAGTTAAAAAAAACTACCCTCTTGAGTTCTGCTAAACCTATAGCAGACTTCGAGATGCTTATACTTGCAAGTCGAAACCTATATATATCTTTGGCACAAAAAGATGAAATAGCCCACGCAAACACTACGGTAGTGTGTTCGGAGCTCAAAATGAGCTCAGATCACATTTCAGCACCACATAACGAAGCTGTTTTGATCTCATAATCACCTTGAGTATGCTCACCAAATTTCATGCGCTTCTAAGATTGTGACCAGAGGGGTGTCGACAACGCCCTAGATGAAGTGGCGACCTTCTCTAATACCAATTGTTGGAGTTTGAGGTCTATGGAAGCATGCGAATAGCACAATGAAGAAGAAGAAGCTTGGAGCACAACAGACAATACTGAATGTATTAGCACTAGAATGTACAAAGATAAGTAACATGTTAGGGTAGTAGGCGTATATACCAGCCGAGGGAAAAAACCCCTAAAGAGGGAAAAAAGTTCCCCGGCTGTCCTAGAATGTTCACACACATCACTACCTAAATACATCAACAATGAAGATCAATCATATTTAGCTTTGGCTCTGATTGATTTTGGGTCAAAGATTAATGTGATTTCAAAAGAGTTATATGATAAATTTAAATGGATGATAGAAAAAAATCATGGCTGGATTATGATAATTGCAGACAATAAATGTGATACACTCTTAGGAAATGTGTGAAGATACCTATAATGATAGGTGGAATCTCTTAGACATTTCACTTCTTCATCCAAGATAATTGTTCCTAGGAGATTATCTTAGGTCAACCTTTTATATGAGAGGCTAGAATGGAAACAAAAGTTATGGATAATGGGTCTGCATATGTGAGGATTAGATCTAAAGATGATCTGCAATCACTCCACTTGATGATAGTAAATTCTTACCATATTCAAAATTGGGAATAAAATAGGAAGACTCCTGTAATAAAGTAAGTGTGTGATCTAGGGGTCCGACCAGTTCAGACGGATCTGAATTCGGACACCATTTGGTCATCTCTATGTATGAACCAAAATCTCGAGTTTAGACTTACTAGGAAGTCTTGTGCTCTTGTGAACAAGTGATCCACTTAGCTTAGTGGTTAAGTCTCAAGGATGTGAAGGAGGAGTTCTTGGGTTCAATCCCCATGGGAGACATGGGGAGAGTATTTTGCCCAAAGAGATCTAGAAGCATCCACTTGAGTTAACTCGAGTTAACTATAACTTGGCACACATGTAGTTACATGGCCGACACGTGGATGGTTAGTATCCACCTGCCCAAGAAGGTAGTCCTCTATAGAGAGCTATATATAGAGGCATTTGGTTGGGAGGAGAGTCATCTCTCTAGCATGTGGTGGTCGTAATTCCTAGCTCTCTTGCATTGGTATAAGATAGGAGTAAACCATTGCACACAGACATCCAAGTTAGATGTTTAGGACAACCAAACTTCAAGTGCTCCATATCAAATTCAAGTGAATCAAGAGTTCTCAAGGTCTTGCGAGGGATAAGAATCCCACCTTTGTTACTAAGTCCTTGCACCAGTCATGCCCAGAAATAGACTAGTAATTTGAATCCATCCAGTTCATATGTTTGTGCCTAGATCGCACATCAAGAAACTATGAATTGGCTAGGGATGTTTTTAGATCCACCCTTATTATTCATTCACTACTTTGTATTTTGACCAATCTATCAAAGTGCAAAGCGAGACAGTGTTTTGTATCATTTGGGAAGGGATGCCACCACAAAGATGAGACATGTTCTTCCAGTTCTGGAACATGACCATGTTCTTCCAGTTTTAGAACATGAGGCTTGGGGGTTGCCTACAATAGATATATAGCCCTATTTTCAAGGAAAAAAATATTTTCCAAGGAGGGAAGAATGTAACAAAGTAAGTGTGTGATCTAGGGGTCCGATCGGTTCAGACGGATCTGAATTCGGACACCATTTGGTCATCTGTGTGTATGACCAAAGATCTCGAGTTTAGACTTACTAGGAGATCTTGTGCTCTTGTGAACAAGTGATCCACTTAGCTTAGTGGTTAAGTCTCAAGGATGTGAAGGAGGAGGTCTTGGGTTCAATCCCCATGGGAGACATGGGGAGAGTATTTTGCCCAAAGAGATCTAGAAGCATCCACTTGAGTTAACTCGAGTTAACTCGAACACTTGGCACACATGCAGTTACATGGCCGACACATGGATGGTTAGTATCCAGCTGCCCAAGAAGGCAGTCCCCTATAGAGATCTATATATAGAGGCATTTGGTTGGGAGGAGAGTCATCTCTCTAGCATGTGGTGGTCTTAATTCCTAGTTCTCTTGCAACTCCCATCCATTCACATGAGAAGGTATGCAATGATCATATACCTCTTCATGAATTCAGAGCCTACTTTGAGTAGAATTTTGCCTAGACGCCACTATTGAGCGAGACAATGGTGGTCCTTGGTTTGATGTCTCACATCCTTTTGTAAATACCTTAAATAGTTTCCCACTTTGGTTTCCTTCATCTTATTTTCTGTTTATACATCATTAAAAAATCCCTTTAAAAATCATAAAAAATTATGAAAAATATTAGAAAGAAAAAGGTGATATTTTATCTAAAGAAAATATTGAACATGTTATTGAAACTTCATGTACATTTTCATTATTTGAAGAACTTCAATGTACCTTGCATGAAAATGATACTTTCTCATTTGTGCTCTTAAATTCAATTGAAGAAAATGAACTGATTGCAAAAATGAAGAATTTAAAGTTGATACAAAATGTAAAAAAGTTGATAAAAAAATAAACCTATTGCCCAACCCTTACCTAAGGGAAGTGAAGAGAAATTCAAACAGGTCTCAAAAGATCCTAATTTACATAAGCATGCAAATATAGGTTATACATTTACTGATGAAACTTTAAAATTAATTAAGATTGGAAATAATGATCATTTTTTTTTACTTTTAAATATGGTTTATTTCAAAGATTTATTAAAAATCATGGTAAATCTTTTTCATTACATCATCAAGAAATAGGTTGTGCTGATCCACAACTCTTACCTCCAATGATTAGCTTTATTGTACCAGTCCCTAAAGCTCATTTACATGAGTTGATGAGGATTATTGAGCCATCTTCAGCTCCATATTCAAATAGATGGTTCATTGTACATATAAAAAATGAAAAATTGAGGTTTATACAAGATTTACAACCTGTTAATAAAGTTATAATTAGGAATGTAGGAACTAGTCCTATTGTAGGAGAATTAGCTAAAGCATTTGTTAGTCATTCGATCTATTCAATGGGTGATTTATATTTTTGTTATGATCAATTTTAGCTTGCTATTGAGAGTAGGGGTATCATGTTGGGTGTGAGTAGAAGTGCGAGAGACACACAAGAACCACACACGAGCACAAACGCAGCAAGACACATGGAGAAGACAATGGCTGGAATAGCTCTCTCTATAGATGATGAACTAAACTGAAGTAAGAGCTGAATAATATCCCTAAGTACAAAGTACCACCACATAATTGAGTATCAAGTATGTGGTAAAAAAATCTCTAGCCAACACTAGAGTAAAAAGTTCCCATGTATAGGGAAAAGGTTCACATCAAAGCTACTCCAGGAACACATAAGTGTAACAAACCCCCCCTGGAGCGAATGATGTGAACACATACAGGGAGTGATAGATCAGCCCCCACAAGGTAACAAGCCTAAATCTTTGTGAAAAGCTTCAAACTTTTCCGTGGAAGAGCTTTGGTGAGTATGTCTGCCACATTATCTTGTATAGGCACATATACCAAATCAATATCTCCTGCATGAAGGTGCTCTCTCACATAGTGATAATGCACCTCAATATGTTTGTTCTGTGCATGAAACACTGGGTTTCGTGCAATAGCCAAAGCACTCTGACTATCAGTGAGAATATGTGTAGAAGCATCAATCTCGATGCAAAGATCCATCAATAGGCATCCCAACCATATACACTCCACTGTAGCTATGAAAATTGCCCTATAATCAGCTTCACAACTCAATGTCGCCACTGTAGGTTGCTTCTTACTCAACCAAGATAAGCATGAGTCTCCAAGGAAAAAGCAATTACTACTACTGGACATGTGAGTATCATAACAACCAGCCCAATCACTATCTGTAAAAGCATGCAAGCATGGCTGAATATCTCTGCCACAAAAGAAACCTAAGCTCAAAGTGCCTCGAAGATATCTAAATACATGTTTCACCACTTGCCAATGCTTAGTTCCAGGGCTATGCATGAATCGATTAAACTGGGAAACTGCAAACTATATATCCGACCTTGTGTTGCATGCATATATAAGACATCCCACACCTTGTTGATAAAGAGAAGTGTCAAATGCATCACTGGAATCCTCAACGGAGAACCTGAATCCTATCTCAACTGGTGTGGAAACTGGCTTGCAATCCTCAAAGTCAAAACGTTGAAGTAATTTTTCAACATACTTTGCTTGATGCATAACAATTCCCCCCTCAATGGATACAAACTAGATGCCAAGATAATAGCTCAAAAGACCAAGATAAGTGACATCAAAAGTATGCTGCAAATCAGCCATAAGAATGTCAAGTTTTGCATCACATGACCCAGTCAAGAGTATGTCATCGACATAAAGAACAAGCACTATAAGATCAGTCCCATTTTTGTGTATATAGAGTGTCCTTTCAATCGGACTACATGTGAAGCCAAGAGCAATCAAGTGCTTATGGATTTTGTCATACCATGCACTTGGAGCTTGTTTGAGACCGTACAAGGCTTTATGCAAGTGACAAACCATATGCTCTTTCCCTTTCGTAGTAAATCCAGGAGTCTGCTTCACATAAACCTCTTCTTGCAAATCACCATTCAAGAAGGCTTTTTTTATGTTCAACTAATGCACTTTCCAACCTCGATGGGCAGCCAATGCAACCATGGTATGAATGGTAGTCATGCATGAAGTAGGTGCAAATGTTTCCTCATAATCAATGCCATATTGTTGCGCATATCCTTTGGCAACCAATCTAGCTTTGTAGCAATCAATGCTACCATCAGATTTTCTCTTAATCTTATAAACCCACTTTGTACCAATGGCATTCTTTCCTTTTGGCAATTCACATAACTCCCAAGTACCATTCCTATGTATGGAATTGATTTTTGACTGCATAGCACTCATCCATTGTGGATCATCACATGCATCTTCAAAAGAAAGTGGCTCTTCATTACATGTTGTAGCAATAAGAGAATAATTCACAAAATTACTTGATGCATGGTGAGAGTTTGATCTTGTTCTACCAAGTAAAGGTGCACTCAATTTGTTGTCCTGCAAAGTTTGTTTCAGCCACTTTGGCATAGTTTGTGCACTCTTGATAGACATGTGTTCATTATGTAAAACATCTTCAATATGTACAACATGTGTGGACTGAATTTCATGCTCATTTTCAGCCATATTTTGACGCAAATGTTCAGCCATATGTGGCTAGAAATTTCCAGCAGTTTTGATAATTTTTTGCTGAAATTTTTCAACCATGTTTGGCTAGAAATTCTCTACATTTTCAGCCCTATTTGGCTGGAATTTTTCGGCCCTTTGAACCTCAGTTGGCTGATCTACATGGCCATAGCCAAGCGCACCATTTTGGAACAAAGCCATGAGTGTATCGAACACATCTTGTGAGATAACTGTTGGCTGTTTTTTGCATTCAAGTAGAGGGAAAACTGACTTTTGAGCAAATACCACATCTCGACTCACAATAATTGTGTTTGTCAATGGATGATATAAACGATATCCCTTACTTTCAGCACTATAACCAACAAATATACATTTCTTTGCCTTGTCGTCAACTTTGTGATGTTGTTATGATGGCACAACAGCATATGCCAAACAACCAAACACATGCATATGACTAACCATAGGCTTATGACTATTCCAAGCTTCATAAGGAGTGATGACTCTCAATGCTTTTGTAGGGTAGCAATTCAGCACATAGTTTGCACACATGACCACTTCCATCCAAAACTTATCAGGAAGATGCTTTCCTTTAACCATACATCGTGCCACTTCAAGTAGAGTTCTATTTTTACGCTCGGCAACACCATTTTGTTGAGGTGTATATGGCACCGTACATTGGTGTGAAATACCTCTTTCACAAAGAAAAGCATTAAACTCATGTGACATGTATTCACCACCATGATCCGTGCATAGAGTCAAAAGCTTTTGTGAAGAAAAATTTTCAGCCATGGCTAAAAATAATTTGAAGCAAGAAAATACCTCATTCTTTGTTTTCATAGGATACACCCATGTATGGTGAATAGCATCATCAATGAAGGTAACAAAATATACATGCTTCCCAAAAGATGGAGTCTTGACAGGACCACATACATCACTATGAACAAGCTGCAATTTTCTTGTAGTGTGTGTATGACTATCTTTTGGAAAAGAAGCACGATGCATTTTTCCAAGAATGCAACCTTCACATGCATGCTTTTCAATGGACTCAAGTGTAGGCAAACCAATAACCATGTCCTTCTTTTGCAAGTAAATCAAACTATTGAAGTTCAAGTGACCAAAACGAGCATGCCAAAGCTCCATTTCAGCCATGGAAGAAGTATGAGCAACTAAGGCATTTGAGGCAGCCCTCTTGTATGTATCCATGCGATACAAACCATTACATAACTTACCGGACATCATGATAACATCGCCATTGCTGAAATCATGAACCATACACTTATCATCAACAAAGTGTACATGAAGTCTAGCTTTGGCAATCAACGGAACTAAAATTAGGTTCTTCTTGATATCGGGCACATACAATGCCTTTTGCAAGAGAATCACACCTCCATTTGCAGCCGTAAGCTCAATTTCTCCTACTCCAATGATAGGATAAGAGGCATTGTTTGCACACACTACATGTCCTCCTTTGGGTGCATCTTTCAAAGAGGCAAAAAATCTTTTGCATGATGTTATGTGATTTGAAGCACCACTATCAAAGAACCAATCCAAATCAGCCTCACTCACAACCATACATTTGGAATGCAAAGAAGCATCATAATGACATGTAACAACACATGCCCAAAAATCTTGAGCCATGTTAGCTTCATCATTCTTTACATTTGTTGAATTTTCAGCAATAGACATGCCGGATTCCTTCTTCTTTTCATTGTGTTTAGCACTCTACACTCATCAATAGTATGACCAGCCTTCCAAAAATATTTGCATCTCTTCTTCTTTTGCAAATTGGCATCATTAGAGGAATGAGTGGAAGAGAAGCTTGAGGCTTTGATTTTGATGAACCCAAAGCTGAACCATACTTGTTTTTTCCCTTTTGTGAGATAGAAAGTGCTTGTGTTCCCTCAATCAAACCACTCCTACTCACTCTAGATTGCTCTTCTTGCAAAAGAAGAGCCACAACCTCATCCTAATGCATACATATTAGGATTTCCTTTTGCAACCAAATGGAGTGTAGTAGCAAAGCTTTGAAAAGATTTTGGTAATCCTTTCAACAATGTAGAAATGATTGATGCATCCAGAATGATCTCATCTATGTTTGCCAATTTCTCTTTCAAGTCCTTGATGCATGTCACATACACATCCACCGACTTATTTTCAGCCATACATACATCCTCAAGTTGCTTCCTCAAGTATGCAACACATGCTTTCATTACACACGGCATACAAAGAAGCAAGAGTGTCCCATGCCTGTCGTGATGTAGAACATGACCGAATGTGTGGAACTATATGACGCTTCACAAAAAGCACAATCAAAGCATGAGCTTGAGCATCTTTTCCATCCCATGTAAGCTGCTCGTGAGTAGGTGGAGAAGGAGAAACCACTGTACTCGAAGAACAAGCTCCATCTGTGGCAGTAGACTATGAAGTAGAAGAACTTGCGGGTCTTTGATCTACATCTGCCACTATGTTCCAAAGTTGTTTAGCAACAAGAACATGCTTCATCATGTAAGACCACATTAGATAGTTGGTCCCATCAAGCTTATCTTCAGCTTGAAGCATGCCAAACAAGTCATTGCTGCCTGCCATTTCACAAAAGAATAAAAATGTGACAAAATCTTTACTTCGACGAAAGCTAAAATGAATGTTGAAATTTCAGTTCACAAACTGTCACTTTGATGGCGATTTTAACTGCACAAATGGCTTTGAAATGGGGTTAAAACCCCAACGCACCTGTTGGAAATGTTTCTTGGCTGCTGAAATTCACTCTTTTATGCTCTAAAGTCGATTTGCACTATTCAAAGTGCACGCGCATCGCGGCGCAAAAAACGGAAACTTGAGAAGGAGCTGAACCTGCTCTGATACCATTGTTGGGTGTGTGTAGAAGTGTGAGAGACACACGAGAAGCACACACAAGGAGCACAAACACAGCAAGACACATGGAGAAGACGATGGTTGGAATAGCTCTCTCTATTGACCATGAACTGAACTGAAGTAAGAGCTGAATAATATCCCTAAGTACAAAGTACCACCACATATGAGAGTATCAAGTATGTGGTAACATGGGAAAAAAACCTCTAGCCAGCACTAGAGTAAAAAGTGCCCATGTATAGGGAAAAGGTTCACATCAAAGCTACTCGAGGAACACATAAGTGTAACATATCATGACTATGAAAACTCTTCTATGCTTAGTTCGTATGTGTACTTTGCCACAAGGAGCTACAAACTGAGTAGCACACATGATGAATACCATGAATATAGTTCTACATGACTTCATTCCTAATGTAATTATGCCCTTCATAGATGATATACCTATAAAAGGATGTGAAGAGAATGTAAAAGATGAAACTCTCGATTCATCTCGCTATAGAAAATTTGTTGTGGACCATATCTTTGATTGTGAACAAATTTTTCAAAGACTTGAAGAGGTTGGTCTCACATTTTCAATTGAGAAGCCTATTTTTGGTGTTAATGAGGTTCTAATAGTTTGACATTTATGTTGACATTATGGTCAAAGACCATATCCGCCTAAGGTTGGTGCCATAAATAAGATTTATAAGACATGTAGCAATATTAGTGAAGTGAGACAATTCCTTGGTGCTTGTGTATTTTATTCAATTTGGATTCCTCACTATGCACATGTTGCTAACTGTCTGTATGATTTGTTGAGAAAGAATCGAAAGTTTCTATTGAAGAAAGAGCATTCAAAGGCTATGAGAAAATTAAAGAAACTACTTCTTAATGCCCCTATTTTGAAATTTGTTAATTATTCTGAACAAAAACCTATTATCTTAAATGTCGATATGAGTCCAATAGGCATAGGATGGGTTATTGGTCAGGATGATGAAGAGGGGAAAAGATATGCAGTTAGATTTGGTGCCAAAATATTACACAAAACTCAAAGGAATTATCCACAAATTAAAAGAGAACGTAGGGTTTAGTCACTACATTAAAAATGATAAAGAATATTTTATTAGAGCCAATGTAATTGTAGAGAGAGACTGCTTACCACTCATAGGACTGATAACAAACTATTCTTCAGCTCATATCGCTATGCTAAGATGGATTTCATACATTAAATTTATAAATCTTGTGTTAATACATATTGTAGGAAAGTCTTTTTGTTGTTGATATGCTTTCTAGAGTTAGGTATGATGATGAAGAAGCAAAATTAGATATTAATGCAATTAATTATGAATATCAAGCATATGTGTATGAACACTTTAAAATTGATGAATATGAAGGATAGTGGCAAGACATTGGAAGATATCTTAGTACTTTGATTAAATCTCTTGCATGGTCTACAAATAGGTTCAAGAATATTAGAAAACAACCTTTTAATTATTTCTTCAAAGATGGCTTAATTTGGAGACATGCAAGCGGAAAGATTAAATTTCCACAAAGAGCACTTGGAACTAAACAACTTCTACTGCAAGTAATGAGAAATGCGCATGATACTTTATGGGTTGGACATAAGGGTTTTGTGGCTACATATGAAAAAATTAGAGAAAGTTGATTGGGTTTTGATTTATGGTAGTACATTTGATTCCCAATAGGATGCATGTAGGAAGTTAAAACAGTGGTTGTTTGGACCTTATGCGGTGCTAAATCTTAATGAAAATGGGACTAATGCTTTACGAGAATTGGATGGCACACCTCTTAAAACTTTAATTCCAAGCAAAAGGATCAAACTATTTAACAAAGAGATGATGAAAATTATGAATTAAAAGATGATGAAGAGGATGAATGAAATTTTGGGGAAAAATAAGATGATTTATTAAAAATACATTTATGTTTATCTTGTACAAAATTAAAAAATATGAGAAATAAAAGTTTATTTAAAAAGATGTATGATTTTTGCTTCTAATGTGGATTTTCTTTTGCAATAAATAGAAAAAAAAAAAGGAAATTTCTAGTCATGGATGCTCAAAAATTTTCAAGAAAATATTCAAGAAGAAGTTTAGATGAATCTATTAACAAATCTTTGAGTAAAGCTAGGAAAATTGGACCAATCTTTAATTTATATTTTTCTTTCAATGTGTTTGTTCCCTCAAATTATTAAAATTTCGATTGATAAGAAGATTTTTGACAGCTTCATTTTTGAATTTTTACTACCACCATCGGAACCACATAAGATGACTTATATTTTATTGTCTTGATTCCTTTCATGATGTATATTGACTGTTAAGATGATAATTTTCCATATAAGATATTTAATAAAATATTTTTTGATTTTATGATATCATATGTGAATATTTTAATGTGTGCGTTTGATGAAGAAAGCTAATTATACTTGAGTTTCTAGATTTTGATGATCTTCTAGCAAAAATTATTGATGATTTGAAGATGATTAGAGTATAAATTTGGAGTTTGAAGATTGAAGTTGAAGCTAAATTTGAGGTGGTATTTTTCGATGATATATATTTCTTGTTTTTATATTATGCATATCATTTGCATTTATGAATTACTAAAATTATAAAATCTGGATTATGGATTTATCAAAATATGAAGTAAAACTATTTGGCCAAATTAGGAAAAGAAATATTTGAATTCTGTGTTTCAAAACTTTATAAATTTAGTTGTGATTTGATTGAACAAATGGATTTTGAAATTCAATTCAAAAGGAAAGTAAACTTGTATAAATATGAGCATATAGATGCATAACTCATGTCTATGTGAAAACCTAATCCTTGCTTCTACATGTATCTAGATCCTTAGCTCGGAATAAGGGTTTAAGCCTTTCTTCTTAAAACAAAAAGGTCGTAAATGTAAAAAATTATTATGAACGGAAGTTTATACTTTCTTCCACCCCAAAAAAGTAAATTGTGAGTTACATCTACATGAGGTTGATGTTGAAGAAGTCAATGATGGAACATAAATATGAAGCTAATGAGAAGACTAGTTGTGGAAAACACTTCTAGTATTAAAACTGGGTAAACAAGGTGGATTTCTATATGAGTAAAGTTAGTTGAATTTCTTTGATATGAATAAATGTATAAATGTGAGTATTTGTCTAAGAGGAAATCTAATTTTGAAAGAATGGATGATGGGATTTGTCTCTTGACCATCTCTACTACATTTATGAATGCTTTTGAGCCTAAACTCAAGTAATGTTGACCAAAACGGTTATTAGTAGAGCTTTGGATTTGATATTTTCATCAACCAAATTTTGATATGAAATAAATCATTTGCATCTTGCATAAAGATTAAATAAAAACTTGAAAATTGTTTGAATCTCTAAAAATAAATTTGATATTACTGAATGATTTTCTTTCAAGTTGGCCCATCAAGATGCTGTGTAGGTTTGGTGGGGGTGGATGTCAAAGAGATTTGCTCTTTGATTATGATAAAATTGAAGATTTTAATGAACCAAGCCTTGAAGCATGGAAACAGGGTGATGATGGAAGAGACTCATCCATTCATGATAGATGGATAGATAAAAGTGCCAAGGAAGAAAGTTAATATGATGGAAAAATATTGCCTAGGACAAGGAGGTGTCAAGGCAGCATGGGCATACTACTTGTTTGTTGTTCCAGCATTGCTTTGTGCAATCAACAACTATCTAAAATTCATCATGCATCTATATTTCAATCAAGCAACAACAAAAATGCTAAGCGATTTGAAGTGGGAAGCATTAGTGTTGCTATTGATTGAAATCAGTGTGAATTAGCTAAGAGCTACAGCCACATGTGCTACATTTGGCTTCCTAGAGGCTCAGATTGTTTATATATATATATGCTCATTTTATCACAGTACCATCATTAGCATCTGTGTTTAATGAGTAAGATTTAAAAAGCCAATATGAAACTTGCATTTAATATGGCTATGGGAAATTTTTATTTTTATTGTAATCCTAGTAGCAACAGCTTTCAAAGGAGGGAATCATCTTGATATTTTCCATAGACACTCAAAAACAACTATGTTCCTCATCATCAACAATGTAGCTCAAGGACTAGCTTCTACAGCCTTTTTGGACATACCTTGACCATTCAATTCATTCTTGTTGTTTCAATCATATTCATATCTAAGCACCAATTTTTTTTACAATTGATTGGATGGACATTACTCGAGAAATATTCCATGTAATAAACAAAGTCAAAAATAGTGATTGTGATGCTTTATCTCAGGTTGCTAAATTTGGCATAATGTGATTTTGTTCTGAGCACAAGAAAGAATAGATGATCAGTAATCTATAAAGACAGGTGGATTTTTTTTTTATTTGAGGGGGGGATACATCTTCACAATACTTTAGTTATATTCTTCTCTCCATGATTCCTTGTGATTCTGACATGCCATCAACGCCCCAAGTACAACAGACCATGACATCAACTCAGACACTTCTCCATCTATGATCTGTTCTTTGAAGTTTTCCCTATCTTCATACACTCAATAATCATCCGACAAAGCTCATCTTCTAAAGTCTTCTCAATAGTGCTCTTTTGACGTTGTCAAATTCTGTTTATCTCAACTGAAGAATGTAAACGCTAAGATTAGCTACTGTTTCAACTTTTTCCAATTTCTCTATAGCACATCTATCCAAACATTGCCGCATATGACTTTAGACTCATGCTCTACCAACCCATTGATATCATTGAAGGAAGAAGGTAGACAACAAATCTGGGAGACAATACTAATTTTGGAAGGAGCTGGATGACGAAGATGATTCTCTAATTGACACTGGTAGAATTCATAGTTGCACACCTGTAGAAAATGTTGACGATGTACAACTTTCGGGATGAAGAAACCGTGAAACTAATGATGTTCTATAAGTTTAGATTCATACTTAATTTAATTCATCATTATAATATATAACGTGGGAATGTGATCCCAAATCTCACCGGTGCCAAACTTTGTTATTTGTTTTGTATGCATGCCATTATAATTGACTTGGTACTCTATTCATGAAAAGGTGTAGTAATCGATCAATAACTACTATGATTGGGATTTTAGTTTGTGTTGACTAAATAAATGCTATTCACTTGACTTACGTATTGGCATACGATATAAATTTCGTTTCAAAAAAATACAAAAACAAAAACCAATTGGTCACTGTTTATATAATTGTGGTTTGAACTTGAAGAACACCTTATTTTTCATTTGATGTCATCCATGCTTTACAGAGGCACTTCTTGTCATACACAATTCATAAATGGATCATAGCACGGTGATTGCTTTCATTTGCATATAGCGATATTCTGAATACATAAAGTGCTAAATCAATTCACATGTACTATGATTGATGGGAGTATTATTTATGCTTGAAAGTAAATGATGATTACTTTAAATGATGATTATTACATTCATATTCCATGTGAAAAATACAACGTAATGATCAATTTTTCTTGTTCCCAAGATGAAGGTGAATAAGAATGTCATTGATGTTAAACACTCAAGATTAATTCTTTTGTACAATGGAATCTCATCATTCCATTATTACAAGAAAAAAGTAAACTTGAATAAAGACTTTATTGTTAATGTTTCCTTCTTCCAAGTGCTAGAAATCACCTATGTTGCTAAGTCACCCCGTGTGAGCCATTGAACTTGGCAGTTGACCTGATGCACCAACTGAGCATTCCCAACCTCTTGACATTAGTAAACCTGATGTGAAGATATGGCACGGCAACTAAGGTGATATATATTTACAATTTTTTGCATATGCATACACATGAATCATAAATTGTCATGGTTGTTTCTTCATCCTTGGGAGCAGTAGCTTTTTTCTAAACCTTGTGCAATCTCTTGGGTGTTGAGGGCTGATCATTTTGATCTAAGCACCTCCACAGAGATTCACAAGTGGGTGATCCTCATCACGCCACATATTCCATTGACTATTGAAACAACAAACATTGCACACACATCATATTCTTAGCAATTTTTGTATTTAGGATTTTGAAAATTTGAAAAATAATGTATCAAAAATTCACATGTGCACATTCATTGAACCTCTTCTTCGAGCCCTAATCGGTAAGGTTTCCTTATATTCTCAAAATTTTTGGTGTAATTGCATATTGTTAGGACACTATAAATCAACAAAACTGGACACCAATGGGCTTGTAGATTTAGTGGCAGAACATAAAGAGAAGGTCAAGCAAGAAGTACAAGATATTATTAAAATTGTTCAATTTAAATTGCATCAAGAAGAAAGAAAAATGGATGAATTATTCAAAAATATGATGAATCAAACCCAGGGACAAAAGGTTTTGGAAACCTTATTAACAGATAAAGGCAAGTTTATAAGGGTAAATGTTACAAACTATCCAGATACATTTGAAGATTTAGCTAAGCTACATGGATTACAAGAATCTAATTGGATCATGTACCTAGGTAGACTTGCAATAGGAATAGTTATTGCCATAATTGAACCACAATCATGAAACGTTTGTCACAATTACCATAGAATGATAGGGTAGCCCTTACTACAGATATAGCATTATACTTTCTAAAGATTTTGACTTCAGATGTAAGAATTGAGGTTGAGAGAAGACTTGAGGAACCAGGTAAGTGATATGGGCTTATTGATGATCGGGCTATTGTTAAGGGAGTGGTTGAGGCAATTGCACATATGAAGCAAGGTCAATCTCTTCTTTATGAATCAATGCCTAATCTATGTCCTAATTTCCCCTCTACTCATGAACCTAGAGAGACTCATATAGCTGCATAGGTTGAGCAATCAACATCTACATCAAAGGTGCCAACTGATTTACAATTTCAAATCTTATTTAATAAATTAGATAATATGATGTAGATGCATGCATATATATCAAAGGAAGGGTTTTCCTTACAAAATGTAGTTTATGCACTAAATTTTCAGGATAAATCCTTTACGCAAACTCAACCTTTTGAATTTCCTCAACCTATTTCATTATCTAATCCTCCAATAGTACCACCACCTATTCCTCAACCGACCAATCAGAAAAATTTCATGAGCGTCAAACTCCCAAAATTAGGAGGTGTGTTTGGTGTGATTCCACTGACCAACTAACCTATACTTATGAGGCTTTAAAGGAAGTTAAGGAACAAAAACTTGTCATTGATATTGACAAAAATCTGTGTGATTATAGGACACAACTTCCTTTAGCTATTAATTGGGGAATAGGAAGGATGCAAAAACTTTATGAGAATCTTCTTGAATCAAAGAAAGGGACTTCTGCAATAAAATTAGAGTGTGTAGATAGTGGCTCTAAAAGTGATCAATCTAGAGAAATAAGAAATTATTCTATTAAAGCTCTAATTCAAGCCAGAGATGATATCTTGCAAAAGACCGCTTGGAATTCACCCATTGATGAATTCTCTATTTATTCACATATCGCAAATGTTGAAGAGAAGATAAAATGGGATGATGAACAAGACTTAAATGATTCAGAAAGAAGAATTACAAGGATACAGATAAGAGAAGAACCAAAACCAAAGAAGGTTCAATTTGAATAGGGAGAAAGTTCAAAAGCAAGTGAACAAGGAAGGAAATTAAAGAAAGGTAAACAACCTATGATAAGTGATCAAAAACAAAATAATAAAAATGAAAATAAATCTTTAGAAAAATCGGAGGAGACTCCTATTGATGAAAAACAAAAGATGAAAAACAAAAGATGAAAAACAACCAGATGAAAAACAATTAAAGAAACCTAAAAGAACTCCAATAGCTATTGTAATATCTTAGCTTGAGTAGAAAATTGATTCACAAGAGATTTTATATGATATTTTTTTGAAAAGCCTAGTGACCATGACACTTGAGTAGATATTTTCAATTGCCAAGATTGAATTCAAAGAAAATTTATCAAGCTAATCAAAAGGAAGAGATTACCTCTTACACAAGAGGTGGAAATGCAAGATGTTGCTGACGTGACTCAATTGATGCAAGATTCTCTTTCTTTTAATGAAGAAGATGAAGAAGATGAAAATTCTTACAAAGTTAATAAAAATTTTGTAGGTCCAATTATGCCAAATGATGAAAGCAAGCATTCTAGAAGTAACTTTAGGAAAAGATTTTGGGCAAGAGGCACACTCGAGATGAAGATCAATTTAGGTGACAAAAAGAAATCATATTCAGCTTTGGCTCTGATTGATTTTCATCAGAGATTAATGTGATTTCAAAAGAGTTATATGATAAATTTAAATGTCCAACAGACAAAAATCATGGTTGGATTACGAGGACTCCATACAACAGATGTGGTTCACTCTTAGAAGCATGTGCAAATGCACTTGTAATGATAGTTGGAATCTCTAAGAAATTTCACTTCTTCATCCAAGATAATTGTTCCTATGATCTATCTTAGGTCAGCCTTTTATATGTGAGGCCAGAATGGAAACAAAAGTTATGGATGGTGGGTCTTCATATGTGAGGATTAGATCTAAAGATGATCTGCAATCACTCCAAGTGATGGCAGTAAATCCTAACCATATTCAAAATCGAGAACAAATTAGGAAGACTCCCATCCATTCACACAAGAAGGTATGCGATGATCTATACACGTACGTGAATTCTGAGCCTACTTTGATCAAAATTTTTCCTAGACGCCACTGTTGAGTGAGACAATGGTGGTCCTTGGTTTGATGTCTCACATCCTTCTATAAATACCTTATATAGTTTCACAATTTGCTTTCCTTCATCTTATTTGTAGTTTATACATCATAAAAAGATCCCTAACAAAATCATAAAAATTTATGAAAATTATTACAAAGAAAAAGGTTATTTTTTATCTGAAGAACATATTGAACATGTGATTGAAACTTCATCTACATTATCATTATTTAGAACTTCAATGTACCTTGCATGAAAAGGATACTTTCCGATTTGTGCTCTTAAATTCAATTGAAGCATATGAACTCATTGTGAAATTTGTTATGAATCACATCTATGAAGAAGCTAAAGTTGATACAAAATATAAAACAATTGATAAAAAAATTAAACCTATTGCCCAACCCTAAGAGAAATTCAAACAGGTCTCAAAAGATCCTAGTTTATGTAAGCATACAAGTATAGGTCATACCTATACTGATGAAACTTTAAAATTAATTAAGATAGGAAATTATGATCAATTTTTGTTACCTGTTGAATGTGATTTATTCCAAAGAGTTATTAAAAATCATGGTAAAGCTTTTTCATTACATCCTCAAGAAATAGATTGTCCTGGTCCACAACTCGTACCTCCAATGTTTATCTTTATTGTACCACATATCCCATTGACTCTTTGTCCTATATCGGTCCCTAAACCTCATTTACCTCACTTGATGAAGCTACTTAAGGAGAAGATTCACATGAGGATTCTTGAGCCATCTTTAGCTCCATATTCAAATAGATGGTTCACTGTACCTAAGAAAAATGGAAAATTGAGGTTTATACAAGATTTACAACCTTTTAATAAAGTTATGATTAGGAACGTAGGAACTGGTCCTATTGTAGGAGAATTTCTTGAAGCATTTGCTAGTCATTCTATCTATTCAATAGATGATTTATATTCTAGCTATGATCAATTTTAGCTTGCTATTGAGAGTAGGGATATCACAACTATGACAACTCCTCTAGGCTTAGTTTGTATGTGTACTTTGCCACAAAGAGCTACAAACTCAGGAGCACACATGATGAATGCCATGAATATGGTTCTACATGACTTCATTCCTAATATAACTATGCCTTTTATAGATGATATACATATAAAAGGATGTGAAGAGAATGTAAAATAAAAAACTCTAGATTCTCTTTGTTGTAGAAGATTTGTTATGGACCATATCTCTGATTGTGAATAGATTTTTCAATGATTTGAAGAGGTTGGTCTTACATTTTCAATTGAGAAGTCTGTTTTTGGTGTTAATGAAGTTCTAATAGTTGGACATCTATGTGGACATTATGGTCCAAGATCGTATCCACCTAAGGTTGATGCCATAAATAAGATTTTTGAGACATGTAGCAATATTAGTCAAGTGAGATGATCCCATGGTGCTTGTGTATTTTATTCAATTTATATTCCTCACTATGCACATGTTGCTAACTGTCTGTATGATTTGTTAAGAAAGAATTGGAAGTTTCTATGGACGAAAGAGTAGTCAAAGGCTATGAGAAAATTAAAGAAACTGCTTCTTAATACCCTATTTTGAAAAGTGTTAAGTATTTTGAACAAAAACCCATTATCTTAACAGTCGATACAAGTCCAATAGGGATAAGATGGGTTATTGGGCAATATGATGGAGGGAAAAGATATGCAATTAGATTTGGAGCCAAAATATTACATGAAACTCAAAGGAATTATCCGCAAAATTAAAAGAGAACTTTGGGGCTTAGTCAGTGCGTTAAAAACTGATAAAGAATATTTTATTGGAGCCAATGTAATTGTAGAGATAGACTGCTTACCATTCATAGGAATGATAACAAGTTTTTCTTCACCTGACATCACTATGCTAAGATGGATTTCATACATTAAATTTATAAATCCGGTGTTAGTACATATTGCAAGAAAGTCTAATTCTATTGCTAATATGCTTTCTAGAGCTATGTATGATGAAGATGAAGTAGAAAAATTAGATATTAATGCAATTAATTATGAATATCAAGCATATGTGTATGAACAATTTAAAATTGATGAATATGAAGGAGGGTGGCAAGACATTGGAAGATATCTTAGCACTTTGATTAAATCTCTTGCATGGTCTACAAATAGCTTCAAAAATATTAGAAAAATAACTTTTAATTATTTCTTCAAAGATGGCTTAATTTGGAGACATGCAAGGGGAAAGATTAAATTTCCACAAAGACTAGTTGGAACTAAACAACTTCAATTGCAAGTAATGAGAAATATGCATGATACTTTATGGGCTAGACATAATGGTTTTGTGGATACATATGGAAAAATTAGAGAAAGTTATTAGTGGCCAAGAATCTATGTCAATGTAAGTAATTATGTTAATTCTTGTGCTACATGTCAAATGCATTCATCAGTTAAGCATAGGGATCCTTTACATCCAACTTATCCACCTTGTATTCACTATAAGTGGGTATTTGACTTAGTGACCATGCTCAAAGGGATAGATAAAATGCGGTATATAGTACTCACAAGAGAAGACCTTGCAAACCATGTAGAAGGCCAAGCCCTACTATCTAAAACAACATACAACGTTTGTAAATTTTTACTTGAAGATGTGATATCAAGATTTGGATATGTTGAGAAACTAGTGAGTGATAGGGGTGAGTTAGATGCTCAAGAGGCTAGAGACTTCTTTGCACGGCATGGAATCCATTTAGCTCTTACAACTCCTTATAACCTTGAGGCTAATAGGAAAATAGAAAGAGGGCATTCTCCAATTGTAAAAGCAATTTCTAAAGCATATAATGGTGATATTAAAATTTGGCCAAAATTTCTACCTTTTGCATTGTGGGTTTATAGAATGACTTGCACTAGGACAATGAGGTATATGCCAGCAGAATTAATATATTGTCAAAAACCTATTTTTCCTATACATACTCAAATACTTACATAGTCTACTCTATTCCAATTTCTCTATAGCACATATGTCCAAACATTGCCACATACGACTTTAGACTCATGCTCTACCAACCCATTGATATCATTGAAGGAAGAAGGTAGACAATGAATCTAGGAGGTAGTACTAATTTTGGAAGGAGCTTGATGATGCAGATGATTCTCTAATTGACTCTGGTAGAATTCATAGTTGCACACCTCTAGAACTCTTTCCAATGTTTATGATGTGCAACTTTTGAGGTGAAGAAACCATGAAATTGATGATGTTTCTATAAGTTTATATTTGTACCTTTTTTTAATTCATCATTATAATATATAACATAGGAATGTGATTGAACTTCAAACACCATTCTATATTACGAGGGAAAATACGATTCAGTATGTGATTTTATCTGTTGTGCAAAGTTTCACCAATTAGCTTCTTGTAGAAAGGATATACATATTATGATAATGTGTTTCGTGTCAGAACGTATATCATATATTGGATTTTAAAGTCGATAGACCACAAATGACATTGATAACACAAGTTGACTTTGAATTGACGAATCTGAACCCCAAATCTCACTAGTGCCAAACTTTGTTATTTGTTTTGTATGCCTACCGTTATTATTGACTTGGTACTCTATTCATGAAAAGATGTAGTAATCAATCAATAACTACTATGATTGGGATTTTAGTTTGTGTTGACTAAAGAAATGATATTCACTTGACTTAAGTATTGGCATAAGGTGTAAAATTCTTATCTTTGTGTATGAACGAAAACAAAACACAAAAACAAAAACCAATTTGTTGTTTATGTAATTGTGGTTTGAACTTGAAGAGCACGTTATTTTTCATATGATGTCATCCATGCTTTACAGAGGCACTTCTTGTCTTACACAATTCATAAACGAATCGTAGCATGGTGATTGCTTTCAATTCACATGCACTATGGTTGACAGGATTATTATTTATGCTTGAAAGTAAATGATGATTACTTTAAATGATGATGATTACATTCATATTGCATGTGAAAAATACAATGTAATGATCAATTTTTCTTGTTCCGAAGATGAAGGGGAATAAGAACGTCATCGATGTTAAACACTCGAAATTAATTCTTTTGTACAATCGAATCTCATCATTCCATTATCAGAAGAAAAAGTTAAACTTGAATAAAGAGTTTATTGTTAATGTTTCCTTCTTCCAAGTTCTAGAAATTACCTGTGTTGCTAAGGTCACCCCGTGTGAGCCATTGAACTTGACAATTGACCTGATCCACCAATTGAGCATTCCCAACCTCTTGACAATGGGCACTTTTTACTCTATTGGTGGCTAGAGGGTTTTTTTCCATGCTACCACATACATGATGCACTCATATGTGGTGGTGATTTGTACCCAGGGATATTATTCAGCTCTTACTTCAGTTATCTTAATCATCAATAAAGAGAGCTATTCTAGCCATCTTTCTCTCTGTGTCTTCCTGCATTTGTGATCTTATTTGTGCTTCTTGTGTGTCTCTTGCACTTCTTCATGTAGCCAATAGTGTTAATCAGAGAAAATTCAACGCCTTATCAAGTTTTATCATTTCCACTATTTGCATAAGATTTCTACCCACATTTCAAAGCCATTCATGCAGTCAAAATTGCCATCAGAGTGATAGATTATCAATCAAAATTTCAGTACTCATTTCAGCTTTCATTGAAGTAAATATCTTATCACATTCTTATTCTTCAGTGAAATGGTGGGCAAAAATGAATTGTTTGGCATGATTCAAGCTGAAGGTAAGCTTGATGGGACCAAATGTGTTCTTACATACATGATGAAACATGTTCATGTTTCAAAACAACTATGGAACATAGTGGCAAATGTAGATTGAAGGCCCCCAAGTTCTTCTACTTCACAGTCTATTGTCATAGATGGAGCTTCTTTTTCAAGTACAGTGGTTACTCCTTCTCAATCTAAACAAGAATGGCAAAGATGCTCAAGCTCATGCATTGATTGTGCTTTCTGTGAAGCATCTTATAGTTCCACACATATGGTCATGTTCTACATCAAGATAGGCATGGGGAACTCTTGCTTCTTTGTATGTTGTGCATGATGAAAAACGTGTGGCATACTTGAGGAAGCAACTTGAGGATGTATGTATGGCTGAAAATGAGAGTGTGGATGTGTATGTAATATGCTTTCAGGACTTGAAAGAGAAATCGAACATAGATGACATTATTTTGGATGCATCACTCATTTTACATTGTTGAAAGGATTACCAACATCTTTGTTGGAGTTAGACGTCTGCGGAAGCACGTGAACAGCACAACGAAGAAGAAGAAGCTTGGAGCACAACACACAATACTGAATGTATTACTGGAGAATGTGCAAAGATAAGTAGCCCATTAGGGCAATATGCGTATATACAAGACGGGGGAAAAAACCTCCTAAAGAGGGAAAAAAGTGCCCCGGCGATCATAGAGTGTTCACACACATCACTACCTAAATATATCAACAAATCCCCCCTCGGAGTGATGCGGTGAACAAGTAGCTGGCACTCGTGTATAAGGAAGTTCCAAGCTATGTGGAAATCACTCCACAAAAGGAAGTACGCCCAAAGCTTTGCGGAAAGCTTCAAACTTCTCCCTAGGTAGAGCCTTCGTGAAAAGGTATCCAATGTTCTCCTGCGTGGGCACATATGCCAAGCTGATCTCCCCAGCAGAGAACCTCTCCCTGACATAGTGATAATGCACCTCAATGTGCTTAGTGCGAGCATGGAACACAGGGTTCCTCGCAATTGCCAATGCACTCTGACTGTCAGTGAAGATAGTGGTGGCAGAAGTCTGACCAACACCCAAATCAGCCATAAGGCGTCTGAGCCACACACACCCAACAATAGCTGTGAAAGCTGCCCTATACTCAGCCTCATAACTGGAAGTGGCCACAGTAGGCTGCTTCTTGCTCAACCAAGATATACATGAGCTACCAAGCATGAAGCAAAAGCCACTAGTGGACACACGAGTGTCATAGCAACCAGCCCAGTCAGAGTCAGAAAAAGCATGCAAATCTAGCAGTAGTGATCCCCCCTTGGGATAAAACAACCCAAGTAGTCGAGTACCACTCAAGTAGCGAAAGATACGCTTAACCTCCTACCAATGCTTGACTCCTCGGCAATGCATAAACATGCTCATCTGTGAGATAGCAAACTGAATATCTGGCCGAGTAATGCATAAGTAAACCAAGCATCCAACAGCCTGTTGATAGAGAACAGCATCAAATGCATCTCCAGCATCATGAAGACTCAATCGTAAACCTGTCTCCATAGGAGTGGCAATAGGCTTACAGACTTCAAGGCCAAAACGTTGCAATAATGTGTCAATATATTTTTTTTGACACAAATCCATTCCATCATCAACGTGCATAAACTGAATGCCCAAATAATGATGCAAATGCCCCAAATCAGACATCTCAAATGAGGCATGCAAATCAGCCTGAAAATCAGCAATATGCTTCTCAATAGGACCAGTGAGCAGCATGTCGTAAACATAGACAATAATGATCAGAAGTACATCATTAGCACGCTTAACATATAAGGTGCTTTCAATTGGACTGTTCTCAAAACCATGTGCAATCAGATAGGCATGTATCTTCTCATACCAAGCACGTGGTGCTTGCTTTAAACCATATAATGCCTTCTTTAACCTGCACACCTGGTTTTCATGCCCTTTCTGCACAAAACCACGAGGCTGAAAAACATACACTTCTTCATGCAAGTCACCATTCAGAAATGTTGTTTTAATGTCCAACTGATGTACATTCCAACCATGATGAGCTGCAAGTGCACAGATGCTCCGAACAGTATTCATACGACATGTAGGTGCAAAGGTCTCATCAAAATCAATGCCTCTTTCCTGTGCATAACCCTTTGCAACAAGCCTAGCCTTATACCTGTCAACTGTACCATCCGGTTTACGCTTCAGCTTGTATACCCACTTAGTGCCAATGGCCTTCTTGCCTAGAGGCAAGTCACATAAAGACCAAGTACCATTCTTCATTATAGCATCATATTCAGATTGCATAGCAGCCATCCAATTTTCTGAATTTTGTGCTTCATCAAACAAAACAGGCTCAGTCTCATCACACAGACTAGATGCAACCATAGCATAGCAATCTAATGCAAAAGAGGTACTATGAGAGCCTGATCGAGTACGATATGATAGAGGTGCATCTAATTTGCTATCACGCAAGGTCTGCACCAACCATTTTGGCATAGTTCTTGCCTGCTCAATATCAGCTCTCTCATCAATAAGTGCATCATGTAAATCTGCATCAGAAATGGAATGATCTGCATCATCACATGAAACTTGTAAAGGTTGAGAAGTTGCCTCATTAGGACCAGCACTAGACTGTCCACCTGTGAAAAGAGGCAGCAAAGTATCATACATGTCTTTGGAGCTAATAGATGTCTCCTTAGTACATGAAAGCAACGGCTGAATAGCATCTTCCACAAAGACAACATCACGGCTAACCAGAATGCGTTTAATCTGTGGATGATATAAATGATAGCCTTTACTTTCAGAATTGTACCCAGCAAAAATACATTTTACTGCTTTATCATCCAATTTTCTGCGATGTTGTTCAGGCACTAATGCATATGCCAAACAACCAAAAACATGCAGATGAGCAACGGATGGCTTGCAATCATGCCAAGCCTCATATGGAGTGATAGACTGCAGCGCTTTAGTGGGACACCTGTTCAATACATATGCTGCACACATGAAAGCCTCAAGCCAGAAGCTATGTGGTAAAGCCTGAATCTTGACCATACACCTCGCCATCTCCATGAGTGATCTGTTCTTTTGTTCAGCAACTCCATTCTGTTGAGGTGTATACGGCACTATACATTGGTGTTTTATCCCACGTTCAGCCAGAAATGCATTAAAATCAGAAGACATATATTCCCCCCCTCGATCAGAATGGAGGGTGCCCATTTTACATGCTGACAGATTTTCAGCCAAAACCAAAAACTGTTTGAAGCACATGAACACTTCAGACTTTGCCTTCAATGGATATACCCATGCATGCCTGGAAAAATCATCAATGAAAGTCACTAAGTAAAGATAATTTCCTAAAGAAGGTGTCTGCATAGGACCACAGACATCACTATGTACAAGCTTCAATTTCTGAGTAGCCCGAACTGAACCACCTTTTGGAAAGGACGAACGCTGCATTTTGCCCAAAATACAGCCTTCACAAACATGTTTTCCAGGTGCCTCAAGTTTGGGCAAAGAGGACACCATTTCAGATTTCTGCAGGTGTAGCAAACTAGCTAAATTCAGATGACCAAAGTGTGCATGCCAAAGCTTTGCATCTTACATAGCCTGAGAATCATTTACTGCACATGCCAAATCACTAACAGATCTTTCATAGTCTATGAGCTTATATAGCCCACAACATAAAACGCCAGAAGCAATAATCACATCGCCATTTGGCAGATCATGAACTGTACACCTGTCATCAACAAATTTCACAACCAAGCCAATCTTGGCTAATGCAAAAACTGATAACAAGTTCTTCTTGATCCCTAGCACAAATAAAGCATCTGACAAAGTGAAAGAACTACCATCAGCAGTAGTCAAATGATCTTACCAATAACAGGATAAGAGGAGTTGTTGTCATATGTAACAGTATTCCCTATAGGGGCAAGCTCGAGTGAAGAGAAGAAACTATGCTGCGAGGTAATATGTTTGCTCGCCCCACTGTCAAAATACCAAACATGTGAGTCTACTGCAGACATGCACTGCTCATGAGAAGATGGGTCAAAAATGTAGACAGTAGTAAACGCCCATTCTTCTTCCTGCACAAGATTAGCAGACTCTGTTTTTGGTGTAGAGGCCTCTGCAACAACCATTCCAGCCTCTTTCTTCTTTGCCTCTTTAGCAGCCAGTTTTGGACAGTTCTTTATGATATGATCATTCCCTTTACAGTACTTACAAAACAATTTTTGCTTTTCTGATTTCTTCTCATCTTTATCTTCCTTTTTCAAATGTGCAGAATTAGCAGATTTTTGCTTACTAGTTGAAGAGCTCCATTTTCCTTTGCCCTTCTGACTAGCCAGGAAAGCTTGATCTGCAACTCGCATAATGGACCTGTTCTGCCTGGACTGATCTTCTTGCAACAGAATAGAGACTAACTCCTCAAATGATAAGGCATTTGGATTGCCTTTCATCATCAACCGAAGAGTAGAAGCAAAACTCTGATATGAATCAGGAAGACCATTCAAAACAGTCTGCACAAGTGAGCTATCTAGTATAACCTCATCAGCAAAAATCAATTGTTCCTTCAAGTCTTTGATCTTCGTTAGGAAATTGTCCATAGAATCACCTTCATTCATGTGCTCACTCTCCAATTGTTTTCGGAGGTAAGCAACACGAGCCTCATTCCTAGCTTGGTACAATGTGGTAAGTGTATCCCAAGCATCCTTAGCTATTCTGCAAGAGCAAATGTGAGGAATAATGGCACGTTTGACAGACAAAGCTATCAATGCATGTGTCTGGGCATCTTTGCCGTCCCAGCGAATCTGCTCTGCAGTAGATGCAGCAAAAACCGCAACACGAACAGGAATATGCAGAATATCACCATCTTCGACACCTTCTGCATCAGCTTCAGTACCTGCAGTTGTAACAGTTGCAAGTGTGATAGGACGTTTTTCGACACCCTGTACAATGTTCCACAGTCCTTTTGCAACCAACACATGTCGCATCATATAAGCCCATAATGGGTAGTTGGTACCATCCAACTTATCATCAACAACCAACATACGGAATACATCACTGCTTTCAGCCATGGCCGGTGACTAAAATACCTTGATGTAGAAAATTGACTGTATCTCAAAAAGTTGAACAGAACTACCCAGACGAGTTCCACTAGACCTGTAGCAGACTTCGAGACGCTTATACTGGCAAACAGAAACTGGTATATACCTTTGGCATAAAAAGATGAAATAGCCTGCACAAGTGCTGTGATAGTGCATTCGGAGGCCGAAATGAGCTCAGATCGGGATTTCGGCACCACACAGCAAAGCTGTTTTGATCTCAGAAACACGCTGAGTATGCTCACAAAAATTTGTGCGATTATGAGACTGCAAATGGAGGAGTGTCGATGGCTCCCTAGATGAAGCGACGACCTGCTCTGATACCAATTGTTGAAGTTAGACGTCTGCGGAAGCACGCGAACAACACAAGGAAGAAGAAGAAGCTTGGAGCACAACACACAATACTGAATGTATTACTAGAGAATGTACAAAGATAAGTAGCCCATTAGGGCAATAGGCGTATATACAAGCTGGGGAAAAAAACCTCCTAAAGAGGGAAAAAAGTGCCCCGGCGGTCCTAGAGTGTTCACACACATCACTACCTAAATATATCAACAATCTTTTCAAAGCTTTGCCTTTGCACTCCATTTGGTTGCAAAAGGGAATCCAAATATGTATGCATTTGATAAGGTTGTGTCTCTTCTTTTGCAAGAAGAGCAATCTAGAGTGAATAGAAGTGGTTTGACCGAGGGAATGCAAGCACTTGCTATCTTAGAAAAAGGAAAAAGTAAGTATGGTTCAGCTTTGGGTTCATCAAAACGAAAGCCTCAACCTTCCTCTTCCACTCATTGATCTAATGTTCATTTACAGAATAATGCAAATATTGTGAGAAGGTTGATCATACTATTGATGGGTGCAAAAAGCTTGCTAAGTTCAATGAAAAGAAGAATGCATCCAACATGTCTATTGCTGAAAATTTTTCAAATGCAAAGAATGATGAAGCCAACCTGGCTCAAAAAGTTTGGGCATGTGTTGTTACATGTCATATAAATGTATGTTTGTGAATGAGGCTGGTTTGGATTTGCTCTTTGATAATGGTGCTACAAAGCACATAACTTCGTGCAAAAGATTTTTTGCATCTTTGAAAGATGCACCCAAAGGAGGACATGTGATGTGTGCAAACAATGCATCTTATCATATCATTGTAGTAAGATAAATTGAGCTTATGGCTACAAATGGAGGTGTGGTTGTCCTGAAAAATGCATTCTATGTACCCAATATCAAGAAGAACTTGATTCCTTTGATTGCCAAAGTTGGATTTCATGTTCACTTTGTTGATGATAAGTGTATGGTTCATGATTTCAACAATGGTGATATTACCATGATGTCTGATACATTATGCAATGGTTTGTATCACTTGGATACATACAAGAGGGTTACATCAAATGACTTGGTTGCTCATACTTCCTCCATGGCTTAAATGGAGCTTTGGCATTTTTTTTTGGTCAATTGAACTCAATAGTTTGCTTTACTCGCAAAAGAAGGACATGATTATTGGTTTGCCAACACTTCAGTCTATTGAAAAGCATGCATGTGAAGGTTTCATTCTTGGAAAAAATCATTGTGTTTCTTTTCCGAAATATAGTCATACACACACTACAAGAAAATTGTAGCATATTCATAGTGATATATGTGGTCGCATCAAGACTCCATCTTTTGGGAAACATGTATATTTTGTTACCTTCATTGATGATGCTACTCGCCATACATGGTTCTATCCTATGAAAGCAAAGAATGAGTTATTTTCTTGTTTCAAAGCATTTTTAGCCATGGTTGAATTTTTTTTGGAAATAAACTTTTGACCCTATGCACAGATCATGGTAGTGAATACATTTCACTTGAGTTTAATGCTTTTCTTCATGAAAGAGGAATTTGTCTTTGTGAAAGGACAAGAGCATATGGTTTGTCACCTACATAAAGCCTTGTATAGTCTCAAGCAAGCTTCACATGCACAGATTCCATAAACACTTCATTGCTCTTGGCCTCACATGTAGTTCCATTGGAAGCACAGTCTATGACGCAAAGATGGGGCTGATCTTACAGTGCTTGTTCTTTGTGTTGATTACATACTCTTAACTAGGTTATGTGATGAAAAACTTGACATCCTTATGGTTTATTTGCATCATACTTTTGATGTCGCCTACCTTGGTCATTTGAGGTACTATCTTTGCATCCAATTTGTATCCATTGTGGGGGGAATCGTTATGCATCAAGCAAAGCATGTTGAAAAACTACTTCAATGTTTCGACTTTGAGGATTGCAAGCTAGTTTCCACACCAGAGGAGATAGGATTTAGGTTTTCATTTGAGGATTCCAATTATGCATTTGACACATCTCTTTATCAGCAAGTTGTGGGAGGTTCTATATATATATATATATATATATATATATATATATATATATATATATATATATATATATATATATATATATATATATATATATATATATATATATATATATATACATATATATATATATATATATATATGCATATATATATATATGTATGCAACACAAGGTTGGATATACAGTATGTAGTTTCCTAATTGAGTCGATTCATACATGGCCCTAGCACTATGCATTGGCAAGTGGTTAAGTGTGTGTTTAGATATCTCAAAGGCACTTTGAGTTTAGGTATCTTTTATGGTGGAGATATTCAGCCATGCTTGCATGCTTTTACAAATAGTGATTGGGCTAGTTTTTATGATACTCGCATGTCCACTATGATAATTGTTTTTTCTTTGGAGACTTATGCATATCTTGGTTGAGTAAGAAGCAACCTACAGTGACAACATCGAGTTGTGAAGCTAAGTACAGTGCAATTTTCACAGCTACAATGGAGTTTATATGGTTGAGACTCTTATTGATGGATCTTTGTTGGTGCAATTACTGCAAGCCTAAATGCTTGGCCACTTATCCTAAAGATCATATGTGCATTCATGTATTACCACATGAATGATCTCTTGTAAAAGATTAATTTTTTACTCCTTGTAAAAGTGCATATGAGGAAAGACTTCCAATTACGAGTTCTTAGGAGAATCTTTCCACGAATTATTTGGTGAGGATTTATGGAAAAACAAGTCCTAAAACTTTGGAGCACTTTTATGTAAATATTCAAATTCAAGCTTGAATCTTGGGACTATCTAGTTGCGTGGAGATGTAGCCAGAAATTCAGAGGGAATTCACATGGATTTGAGCTCACACTATAGCTCTACCATTGACCTCACATTGTGCAATCATTCATTGCCAATGTTAATGTAATCTATGTGCATTAATACATATAGTTTTCTCATATCTCATCTCTTCTACTCTGTCATGTATCACTCAGAACTGTGAACTTTCTTGATCCATTTCTTAGTGTGTACTTGATCATTTGTAGTGATTTAAGTTGGGATAGATTCATTGGATAGTCTATTTGTATGTTACAAATTTTGACTTTAATTGCCTCAGACATTCTCGAGTTATATGCAAAACATTACACTCTGTTTTGCATACTATCAACTCTCGAAAATGTCAAGATGCATCTCTGATTTGCTAAGCATCATTCTCTGAGCATAATTGATCATATCAAGTGAAATAACTTGCAAAGGTTAGCTATCCAATTTAATTAGAGATGCCTAAAAGGATTTTGTTCAATTATTAGCACAGAAAGAGAACTATTCATTTCTCTGAGCAGGTGTAGTGACCAAAATAGCAAGTTTTGGTTCATAATGAAAAGTCCAAGTAATCTATTTTGATCCAATGATTTGAGGATCATCTTCTAAAATACTTGGGTGATTATTTGTGCTTTCTGGAAAGCTCAAGAGGTCTACTTTGCGCTCCTCAACTTAGTTTTGGCTGGTGTAAAGCAAGAATTTGTAGCACCATCTCATCTCTGGAAGGTATCCACCATGTCCTCCAACAGTGGTATCAGAGCAACATCAAGGTAAAATGGGAGATGGATTTCCATCATTCATTGACAAATTGGACAGGGGCAATTAACCAGCTTGGTCCCTAAGGATGAAGGCTTACCTCCAAAGAAGAAGCTTGTATGGATACATATCTGGAGATGAAGAAATGCCAACCTTTAGAAGCAAAAACCAACCTACAAGAGAGGAGCAAGAGAGACTAGCTGCATGGTGTGCAAAGGATGCTTTAGCCAATCTCACATACTCAATTCAATATTTGACTTTTTTTTGGCTCATATTAGGAATTGTAAGACTTTCCAAGAGACTTGGGAAGTACTATCTTCATATTTCTCACCAAATACAAGGGCCAGAAAGAACCAGCTTTGGATGGAGTTCACAACCTTGAAGAAGCAACCAAAGCAAAATATAGTTGACTATGTGACCAAGATGAAGGATGTAGCTAATCAACTTGCGAGTATTGGAGAAGAAATTGAAGAGGAGCAAATAGTAAGGCAGATCATAAATGGCATCAAGGCTGATGACAAATGGGAGTCTTTTACCACAGCAATGGACCTATATATGGACAGGTAGATACGTGACCTCAATACATTGATGGGACAACTCTTCACACATGAGACAAAGCTCAACAAGAATGGAGATACTTCTAGAGGTAATAAATCTTTTGCCCTTTACACAGATAAAAATAAGAGTCGAGATAAAGGCAAAGGTAAAAAAATGAAGAAGATGCAAGTACCTCCCAAGTGAATTTCACAAGTAGAGGAAGATGTACTAGAGGAAGGCGTAGAGGAGGAAAGCAAGGCAAGGGGAGACATACAATTCTTCACCTTGCAACATTTGTGGCTTGACCAATCATACCACAAATGAATGCTTTAGGAACACAAAGAATCAAAGATGAAGAGGCTTCCATAGAGGAGGCTATGGACAATCAAGAGGCAGATTCAATAATGGAGGAAACAACTACCATCACAATTACAACCAAGGCTACAACAACTATCAAGGAGTCTTCAAAGGAAGGAAAGACTACAACCACTATACAGATGATCAAGAGGATTCGCTATTACTCATGAATATGACAACTAAGCAAGGTAAAGCTAATGAGTACCTATTCTATATTGATTCTGGTTGCTCCAATCATGTAGCAGGCAATGTAGCACTATTGTATGACCTTGAAGAACCCAAAGGAAAGCATGAAGTTAAGACAGGTGATGACACTAGGCACTTAGTAAAAAGATTGGACACGTCAAAGCATCTGATGGTAACATGAATCTTCTAAGTAGGGTATTGTATGTGCCAACAATAACCAAGAATCTAATCAGTGTTGGACAAATTCTTGAGAAGGGTTTATAGGTTAGATTCACAAGGCATGGAGCATATGTGGAGGACCCACAACAAGGCTTCAAGAGTATTGCAAAAGGTGAGAAATTTGGTAGACTTTTTACCTTTGAAGTTGAAGATACAAGAAATATTGCTCTCTTCATATATAAGGACCAAACCCTATCTGAATTGGAGATATGGCATAAGAGACTAGGACATATAGCAGGGATTAGAGTGTGCTTGGCATCCCAAATGTGGAGCATGCGAATTTGGGAAGTCACATAGGCAAACATTCAACAAAAGAGGATACATGTATGAAGCCTACTTGGAGCTTGTACACACAAATGTGTGGGGTCCTAGTAGAGAGCCATCAATTTCAAGGTCAAGATATTATGTTTCATTCATAGATGACTAAAGTAGGCGGACAATTATTTATTTTATGAAGCATAAAGATGAATTCACTTGTTTCAAGAAGTATTTGGCATTGGTTGAGAATCAAACAGGTAAAAGTTTGAAGAGGCCCAAGGTGGTGAGTATTTCTCACATGAGTTTGACTCCTTCTTACAAGACAGAGGTATAAAGCGAGAGACTACAACAAGGTACACTCGTGAATATAATGGAGTGGTAGAGAAGAAATAGATTAATAGTAGAGGCTACAAGATCAATGTTGAATGAGAAAAAGCTCCCTAATTATCTTTGGGCAGAGGCTACTTCCACAGCCACTTACTTAATCAATAGGCTTCCATCCAAATCTCTAGATGGGATGACACCTTATGAGGCATGGAATGGTAGGAGACCTTCTTTAGATCATTGTAAGATCTTTGGGTGCATTGCTTATGCACACATACCCTCAAAGATTAGGGGAAAGCTTGATCCAAGAGCTGAAAGATGCATATTTATTGACTATTTGTGGTACTTGATGAAAATAACTCTTGGTTTGAGGATGATTACAAGAAAATAAAGCTACCCTATGATTTGGAAAATGATTTTCCAAATCTGACCAAAGAAGAACCACATACATCAGAGGATGTCAACTCAAAAGATGAACAACAAATTGATTTCAAAACTTGGAAGTCCAAGGGCAAAGTAAAGCTCAAAAAATTGGATGACATTCTAGAGTCATCCAATCAAGCACTTAGAAGATCTCAAAGGGAAAGCAAGAAACCTATAAGGTATGGCTATGACACATCACAAGTCACCAAGCATTCTATATACATAGCTAAAGATTGTATATCAGAAGAACCATCTTCATTTGCGAAAGCCAACAAGAAGGAAGAATGGAGAGAAGCTATGCAGGAGGAAAATGAAGCACTTCAAGAGAATACCACTTGGGATTTGGTTCCCAAAAAACCATTGATGAAGGATACAGGATCCATGTGGATTTACAAAGTGAAAAAGAATTCAAATGGCACAATAAACAGGTATAAAGCAAGGCTAGTAGCAAAGGGGTTTGTTCAAACCCATGGACTAGACTATGAGGAGACCTTCTCACCTGTAACCAAGATGCCAACTATCAAAGTTTGAGTAAGTATTGATGTTTCAAAGAATTGGAGCCTATACCAATTAGATGTTAAAAATGCATTCCTTAATGTGTGTCTCTGAAGAGGTCTACATGGCTCAACCACCATGATAGGAAGACAAAAACAAACGTGATTATGTATGTAAATTAAGGAAGGCATTGTATGGTTTAAAGCAAGCTCCTAGAGCTTGGAACCATAGGCTGGTCACATACTTGCAGGACCAAAGTTTTGTTGCAAGCAAGTCAAATTCTTCATTGTTCATTAAGAGGAATAATTCAGAAGTTATTTATCTATGTGCTTATGTGGATGACATTATCATTACAGGAAATGATGCCAATGGCATCAAGAAGATCAAAGCTGAGATGAAGGAGGAGTTCAAGATCAATGATCTTGGATTGCTTACATACTTTCTTGGCTTAGAGATTGTTTATATAGTGGTGTTTTCATTACTCAGAGGAAGTACATCCATGATATACTAGTTAAGTTCAAAATGGAAAATGCAAAAATTATAGGCACACCCATGGAATTAAACCACAAACTCAGTGCTCATGAAGGAGAGCTGCTTGACGACATTACAAGTTATCAAAGTCTTGTTGGGAGTCTCAATTATGCAACCCTAACAAGAGTGGATATATGCTATGGGGTGAGTACATGGAGTGAATTCATGCATACACCAAGAAAACCTCACATGGAAGCTACCAAAAGAATCTTAAAGTACTTGAAGGGTACCATAAATGAAGGGCTATTTTATCCATTCACATCTGACTTGGATGTCAAGCTATACTCTGATGCAGATTGGGCTAGATCAAAAGATGATAGGAGGAGCACCTCTGGCTACTTATCTTTTGCAGGATCTAAGTTGATTTCATGGTCATCAAAGAAACAGCCAACTATGGCATTGTCATCAACTGAAGCTGAATATAGAGGCCTAGCAAATGCAACACAAGAGGTAATGTGGTTAAAGCTACTCTACTCAAACTTGGGGCTACATACATACACTCCAATGATCTTTGGAGATAATACTAGCTCACTACATTTGGCTGCTAATCATGTATATCATGCAAGGACTAAGCACATTGAAGTGCATTATCACTATGTGAGAGAGAAGCTACTTAGTAAGGACATACAATTGTCCTATGTATCAACAAATGTGCAATGTGCAGATATGCTAACTAAATCTTTGGATGGAACTAAATTGAACAGGTTCCAAGATGATGATTGGATTGCAGGAGATCAAAGAGAGTTGAAGCTCAAGCATGTTAGGCTTGAGGAGGAGCTATTGATGCAATTACTAGTTATTGCAAAAGGAATCAAAGTTGGCTCACTTTATCCTTTATTTGTATCATAGAAAGAACACTTGTTAGCTGTTACTAAACAACCTATGGCTTGTATTTGGCATGGCCATTTGGGCCACATACCTTGTAGTGAAATGGAAAATCTTTCTTGTTCTGGCTGCTTACCTGTGTTGTCTTTCTCTGATTTTTCATTTTGTGAGCATTGTCAATATGGAAAGAAAACTAGGAATGTGCATAAAATGCACATTGACTCTTCAATTCATCCTTTAAATTTTGTTCATACAGATGTGTGTGGTCCCATGCCCACAAGGTCATTAGGTGGTTCTCTTTACTTTATCACTTTCATAGATGATGCTACTAGAAAATTCTGGGTATATCCTATCAAATCGAAGGATGAGGTATTGCCTATTTTCAAAAAATGGCTTGCTTTAGTTGAGAATAAAAAAGGAACTAAGATCAAAGCTTTGCATTCAGATAATGGGGATGAGTATACCTCACATGAGCTCAATATTTTCTATTAGTCGAGAGGAATTCGTAGAGAGTTTACATCTCCTTATACCCCAATACAGAATGGTGTAGCTGAAAGGATGAATAAAAGTATTCAAGATAGAGTAGTTTCTATGCTGCATCATGTAAACCTTTCACAAAGCTTTTTGGGCAGAAGTAGTATTGACTGCAATTCACGTGATTAACCTTTCAATTAGTACTTCCAAAGGTCTGAAAGTGGCACAAGAGTTATGGAGAGAGAAGCCACCATATTATGATCATCTTTAAGTTTTTTGGTGTGAAGCATATATTCATATACCCAAGAATCTCAGACAAAAGCTGGACCATAAGTCAAAGAAATGCATTTTTCTTGGATATGGTCAAGAAGGACAATTTGGATATCACTTATGGGATCGTGAAACACGATCAGTGATAAGAAGTAGTGATGTCATTTTCAATGAATCTAAGATGCATAAACAACCCATTAAGGAGGTTGAAGTGAGAAGAGTGTTGTTTGAGGATACTAGTCCTCCAATTAGCATGCATAAAAATGTTGCACATAGGGATGTTCAAGAGAATGTCCAATCAGATATATGTTTAAAAACCATTGAGATGCTCTACATGTGTCTCACATCCACCTGATAGATATGTTCTAGGTTTGGATTTTGTTATGCTAATAGATTCTGGTGAGCCTTCTTGCTACAAAGAGGCTATGCAAACAAAGGATCATGTCAAGTGGAAGCATGCCATGAAGAGTGAGTTGGATTCTATTCACAAGAATGGTACTTGGTATTTAGTACCTTTGCCAAAGGGCAGGAAAACTTTACCATGTAAATGGGTATATAAGCTGAAATTCACAGCATATCGTGCTTCTCGAAAGTATAAAGTACGACTTGTTGCAAAGGGTTTTGAGCAACAACATGGTGTTGATTTTGAGGAAATCTTCTCGCTAGTGGTCAAGATGACTACCCTATGAATGTTGCTTGGATTCCTTGCAATGGAGGACTTAGATCTAGTCCAAATGGGTGTAAAAACTACTTTCTTGCATGGAGATCTTATAGATGAGATCTATATGGAACAACCAGAGGATTATGTAGTTTCTACCGAGGAAAGTCTAGTTTGTAAGCCCAAGAAGAGCTTATATGGACTTAAATAGTCTCCTAGACAATGGTACCAAAAGTTTGATGCTTTTATGAAGTCTCAAGGCTATTCTCAAGGCAATGAGGATATTGTCTCTACACAAAGAGATGCTTAGATGGTAGCTTAATATGTTGGATACTTTATGTCAATGATATGTTGATTGCTTGGGAAGTCCTCTTATGACTTGTCAATTCTCAAAAAGAAGTTGAATCAAACATTTGATATGAAGGATTAGGGGAATGCCAAACATATTCTTGGCATGCACATTACTTGTGATAGGAGTAAAAGATGCATATAATTGTCTCAAAGTGAGTACATATCCAAAGTACTTCATAGGTTCAATATGCAGGCTAGAAAGGCATTGAGTAGACCTTTACCCACATATGTGAAATTGAGCAAGGATGATTGCCCCAAATTAGATGAGGAAAAGGAATTCATGACCAAAATTCCTTATCAGTCTATTGTTGATAGTCTCATGTATGCTATGGTAACTATGAGACCAGACACTACATTTTAGTGGTTGTGAGAAGATATATGTCTAATCATGGCAAGAAGCATTGGGAAGTGGTCAAGATGATTTTGAGATATCTGAGTGGCACTAGGGACAAGTGTCTATGCTTAGGTAGAGGGAACCCATCCATTATTGTTTACACATATTCTGACTATGCTAGTTGTGTAGAGGATCGTAAGTTTACATCAGGGTACATTTTTCATTTTGATGGAGGTGCTATCTCTTGGAGATCTCGTCTTCAAGAATGTATAGTTGTTTCTACCACAAAAGCAGAGTATGTTGCAGCAAGTGAGGCATGTAAGGAAGCATTGTGGCTTTCTCGTCTTGCTTGTGATATGGGTTTACCTTAGCATGTACCTCGTTTGCCCAGTGATAGTCAGAGTGCCATTGTGTTGAGAATTTGGTCTATCATGCAAGACCAAGCACATTGAGGTGCACTATCACTTCATTAGAGACTTCTTAGCCAATCAGCGCATTATTCTTGAGAAGGTTCATACTCAAGTTAATGTTGCAAATGCTTTGACTAAAGCTCTACCACAAGATAGCTTTCGACACTATTATCACTTGATGGGGGTTACTTGATTCATGCTCTTACACCGTTACTTGTATACTATGTAGCATGCCCATCAGGTGGGAGGCATAGTTTATATACTTACAATCTAGTATTCTTTATCATTCTTTATTTTTCTCCCATAGTCACTTTGACCATATTGTCCTTTAGTGGGAGATTATTATCATTAGTGTCCATGTGAAAGGCCAAATGGCCATTGGACACTTTTGTATATGTTCTTTAATAAAACATATAGTGGCCTGGTTAGCCACAGTATCTAAGCTCAAATGCATTTGTACAACCTAGGAAATCTATGTTCGTAGTTTGTGTATTGTGTGTTTTCTATGTATTCTGCACCCCTTGTGCGAAGTACTGTGTGCGACATCGGAGTTCGGGTTTTCTACAACAAGGGTATCATTACGGAGCTCTCCAGAAGGATATTCTACCATCGTGCATCATCAAATAAATACTTTACATACACACATAAGCTAAAAAAATACATAAACCCATTTAAAAACATAAAAAGAAAGAACCTATAGTGTCATAGATATGGAGTCAAGACCTTCGTCTCCACATAGATAGGATACACACATGGTTGCACATTTAATAGATACTATGGACCATGAAACCTAGGATATCACATTTAGAAAGCATGTTTCATACTATCTTAGAGCATGTTTGTGGATTTTAAAAAGAGGAAGTTATGCCTAATCTTGGGGCCATAAGGAGGGAGTTAGGAGCTCTTTGTGAGCATAACACTCCAAAGGTCTCTAGTGAGGGCATCACAATTAGAGAGGCTAAGTGGTAACTTAAGGACTTTAAGCCGCCATGCTACCATGGATATGCTAGTGCATGTAGTGTTGATGTTGTTGAGCAATGGTTCAACAAGTGGGAGCCATGCTTTCACTTATGCGATATCATGGATGATAGGCATAAGATTTGGCAGGCCACGTGTAGTCTTATGGATGTCACCCATAGATGGTGGCATAGAGCAAGATAAGAAAGAACCTACAACTTGGAAACAATTCAAAATCTTGTTTTATAATAACTTTGTGCTACTAGATGAGAGGTCTAGGGCACTTGACACTGAGTTTTTCATTTGTCAAAAAAACCAATTAGTTCAAGAGTGTGTAGACAAATTTAGAGAGGTGCTTCTTAAAGTTCCAAGGTCTTTGTAGGTCCAAAAGTTTATATTGGCACTAAGAGAAATTATTTAACCCTTACTTAAGAAGGAGAGGTGTCACTCTTTGGCACATGCCATAGAGATGGCTCTAGTTTGTGAGGATGTTCATAGGGGCAATATAGGCTCCTAGGGTCATAGATCCTTGTGAACTAAGATGAGTTGTCTCTCTTCCTCCGGTGCTCCTCCTTTAACCAGTGCATAGCCTCTAAAAGAGGCTAAGCAGGTGCACATGGTCAAGATGGACTCTAGAGCTAAAAGAAAAGTGTCCACTCGATGAGAGGGCTTACAATAATTATATTCTCACCCCTCAACAAAAAGAGAGGGTAATGAAAGAAGGTTTGTGGTATGGATGCTTACAACACCATCAATTTAAAGACTATCCTAAAAAGAAAAAGATAGCAGCCACCATAGCTATAGAACATAGACAAACAAGGATTGATATGGATGAGGACTTTGGAGATTCCCCATCTCAGATATCATCTCCCATAGTGGCCATGATGTTCACTGAAAAGTACCTTCTATTCAAGATGTTGTGCTTTTGTTGGCGGCACAGAAAGGTTACCAATTTTTAGATATGGAGCTCATTGTTGTGAGAGGAGTCGTGGCAAGAGAGTTTGTCAAAGTCCTTGTTGATATGGGTTCCATAGATAATGTCATCAATTTTCATCTTGTCATATGGATACATCTAGACACTATGTAATTAGAGTATGCCTACACAATGGAGTTAACTGATGGGAAGGGCACTGAGACATGGGACTGATGAATAGTTGGTCTACCCATTTGGATCTAGTACTACAAGGACATATTGGATTTTGATATTGCACAACTGGCACATTACAATGTCGTCCAGAGTAAGTAGTGGCATCCTATGAAATGACTAGTCATAAACTTTTCTTCTCATGTGTATTAGTTTGAGCATGAGGGAGGTGACTACTGATTCATGGAGAGCCATATCTCCAAGAGATGTGAATGGTGATTGCAACCAAGCTGCTCGATAATGATTGCAAGTATATTTATTTTTTGTATTTGGAGTATTCATCATGTGTATTGATGGATGCTCATAGTCAAGAAGGCTTCAATTGGAATGCTCAAGTACTTTCATAAAAGAGAAGAGTGAAATTCCAAGATTTGTTTCTAAATGAATTCCCTTTGAGTTTATCTCCTTGCAGGAATATTGAGCATAGGATCAAGTTGGTGCCAGGGGTGATTCCAACCACTTGACCACCATTTCATATGATTCTATAAGAGGAAAATGAAGTACACAAGGCCGTGGACAAGTACTTGGAGAAAGGGTAGATTAGACCCAAATTCTAGCACTAGTTCTTCTAGTAAAGAAGAAAGATGGGTCTTATCGGACATGCATGGACTATCGAGCACTCTATAAAATTACCACCATGCAGATACCCAATGCCTAGAATAGATTATCTTCTTGATGCTCTAAGTGGAGCAATTATATATAGTAAACCAGATTTAAAGAGTGGGTACCACCAAATTAGGGTTAAAGAATAGGATGTACAATCAAGAGAAATAACTAGAATATGCAAGAAATATGAAGAACCTTCTATTTTGGGAATAGAAGTTCTTAGTATTATGTTCAAAGCTCACAACCTAGTACGAATTGACTAGAGAGCTTTTGCACACATATAATTGGAGTGTATCGCTAACTAAAGAAAGTTACCTCGTGAATTTAGCTGCACCATGCACTGAGAAATAAATTTAACAAGTCAAGGGGGTCATTCTGATTTCAGGATCTAGAAGGTGTGCAGACACATTCACCTTCCTAGATTCATATCTCAAGAACTGCTAAACCAAACTTGATGAAAATCGATATATGAACACTAGACACTCTAATCTAACTATTACAAGTTAAGGTATAGCAAATGAATGAGTATGCACAGAGAAATCGATTCCACAAGATCACTGTAATGAAGAAGATGCAACAGTAGACAGACATGTACTTGAAGAAATGTATCAAAATGTATATGATAATGAACATATTATACAAGGGGAGTGTAATGGACTACATATAGGTAATGTGGGCTGAATGTATGCTCAATTTTGTAGCTCAATGCCTCTCAGAATGGCTCACATATCTCGCGACTAAAACCAAGTTTGAGTTTGAATTTGAATTTTCCCTCACCTAAAGTGATCCTACACTTTAGGGACATAATTGATTTGATTCCTCTACCAAATGAATCATGACTTGACTCTCCTAAATCCACAAGATTCCATCTTTGTTTGGATTTTACATTTATCCAAGGTAACTATGCTCAAATTGACAAGCATAAGTTCACATGAGGTTCTCTCTTGCGAGGTAATAAAATGATGTTTAGTCCTAAATAATTAGCAAAGCACTTAGGCTTGCTAATTGTACCAATAGTCTTCAATGATCAAGGAAACTTTAATTCCAAGCTTCTTATATATATATATATATATATATATATATATATATATATATATATATATATATATTACAAGGTTCATAAGTCTTAGAATCTTAAGACATGTGGAATCTTAAACATGATCAAATTCCAAGTGAATCAAATGCCTCAAAGAAATCAAGGAGTGGCACCTAGGTATGTAGGATTGAGAAGATTTAACAATCCATCTTGGACGGACCTGTTCAAACTTCGAAGGGTGTCTTTGAACGAGAGTGTTTCTTGATGAGCACAAAGACACTAAAGACCTTTGAACGATTAATCATAAGAAAAGACTACTACTCATATAGAAAGATCTTCTAGATAAAGATACAAAAACATTTGGGATTTGGTTCATTCACATATTAGCACCAAAAATTAGTCTTGATACACGTCTTAATTCAAATTAGGACATACATAGAAGGTTGCAAATAAAGTAGAAGTTGTCTAAATAAGAAATGAACCAAGTATCATGGGGCACTTTGATAATTAAAACCCAAAAGGAATGATGTATCTGAACTCTAAGATAGACATCACTTGCATATATGTGATGAATGTGGGCTACGATGGTATATGGCATCATATACGAAGCTACGATGGTATATGGCATCATATACGAAGCTACGAAGCTACGATGGTATATGACATCATATCCTAGCATGATATCTATCTTTTAAGTTTAAAACTAATTCTTGAGTTTAAATATAGGATATGAGCAGAAGACCCTAAGAAGAGTTATTAAGTTACAAATCATTGTCCAAGATCTACAATACCTTCCAAAGGTCGCTCATTTGGGAGTCCAAAGAATATAGGAATAAAATGATGGATATGATCCTAAAATTGGAAGTAGTGGTGAATCAAGGAAGAGGTCATGACCATGCTCTTGAATTCAGATCATGGGGTTTAGGGGAAAGCTGCTATATAACCTATAACTTGAAGCATATGTTTGAGGACAAAGATGTTCCTCAAGAGGGGAAATATTTTATAAAGTAGCTTGAGAAGGTTCAACTATAAGTTAAGATTATCTCTCTCTAAGTTATAAACAAGCAAGAAGTTTAGCCTAGTGGTTAGGTCAATGGGATGGAAAGGAGGAGATCTTGGGTTCAGATCCGATGAGAGATGCGAGAGACTATTTTGATCCAAGTAACCTCCAATCTTTTAGAAACATCTTACTCAAGTTAACGTGAGCTAACTTGAGAAGAGACCCCCCCTAGCTCGTGACTATATATTAGATGTTTGGGAGGGTGAAGAACAGCTCTTCCGAGTGGTGTTATGGTGTCCTTAGAGAAATATATATAATAAACAAAGAGAACTAAAAGAATTCACATATGGATTCGATTGAGATTTCCAAGGGCATAAAAAACATCTACATGTATTGTACAATGAGGTTTAGTGCTTTGATTTATACATTCTAGTTAGAGGTTCTTCAAATGCATAAAATGTGGAATGAATGGTTAAAAGAAGAGAGACTAGCAAAAAGCAAAATTGAGAAGTGTATCATATACATAAGAGAGTGATATAAAATGAAGATGCATCTTATATAAAGCTAAACATACAAATATGGAATAGACAAATCGAAAGAGGGAATGAATACACTAGCAAAGAGACCCTATCCCATTGATTTCTTCCAAGCAAAGATTTCGGGGATTTACTTTTCCTCCCAAAAGTAAAAACCATTGCGGTAAGGTAATGGATACACATCTTATGAGTCCTAAGTAAAAAAATCTTTCCCAATACATGATGCAATAATGAAAGTACATCAACTCGAGAAATTTAGGAACAAATGAAGAAGTAAACAAATGTAAAAAAAAAAATTACATGTTTTTGTCTTGGTTCTTTGAAAGATCCCAAAGTGAACCCTATAATGATCCTTAAGTCAACTAAAAGCCCAAGGTATAAACCCTTCTTTTGTATCCACAAGAAAATTTGACAAATTCCATTTTAAGGTTTGAGAGTCTTTAGACCAAGAGCTATAAGTTGCAAAATTCAGCTTTTCATAAAACAACGGGACAAAAGTAAAGGGAAAGGCACAAAAGCTTTAGAGTTCCTTGAAGAGAAAGCTAAACAAGTTAAGAATGATGCCTTTCAACTGGTAGGTTTGACAACCAAACAAGTCATGAATGTTGCCTTTCAACATGTAAATTTGATAGTTAAAAAAACCTTATTCTAAGACATGCTATTAAGAGGAGATTGTGTTGGGAGAGGGTTTTTTTTATAAAAGATGTTCAATAGGCACATACTCATCCGATTTAAATTTTGAAAATATAACTGTAAAGATGAATGGACATAATATTCGTGGGACTTTGTATCTTATAAAACAAGGGTTAAATTGGGTTACAACTGGTTTAAATGCGTGAAAAGTTTTTTATTTTTGCCTAAAACAAGGGTTATATTGAGGGTTACAACTTGTTTAAACACGTGAGAAGCTTTAAAAAAAAAAAAAAAATGGAGGTTCGACTGAGGCCTACTCCCCCTGACTTTAAATTTGAAATTGCAACTGTACAAGAAAGGGCATAATACCCATGGGACCCCCCTTATCCCACAAGAACAGGGGTTTACAAGACTGGATTAAACGGCAGTCACAACTACCACGGGGATGAACAAACGGTGGCATCTCAGCTACATGCAACATATTTCCAAGATACACTGTCTCTTACATGTTGCTGCAAAAGATTGAACCCTCGCCCCCGCCTCAAGAGGTGAGAGATCCAACCACTAGATCAGAGGGATTGAACTCTCGCCCTCGCCTCAAGAAGCGAGAGGTCCAATCACTAGATCAGCGAACTCGAACGTGATAAGCTTTTTATTTTCACCTCAAAAAGAGACATTGATGAGAAAAAGCAAAAAAGTCTATAGACTCTAGAATTCCGCCGGATATTTGTTTGACCTAAAAGCTCAATTTATCTTAAAAGCAGCTTCGGCAGGCGCGTAGAGTTCTATTTATCGTCGTTAACATCTAAGAAGTCTCAAATTTAGATTTTTATCGGGCCGACATAGCGCATTGCGTCGGCATAGCCTATAGCGTCACGTTTAGAACGACGATCGCAGATTTTCTAGCAGGTGCCGAGGATCCAGGGTTGGTTTTACGCTGTGTGCTTTTTACGAGGGAGTCCAAACGAGCAGGGTACGATTTGCTGTGCGTCCCTTACACTTGCTGGGCTCTGTAGAAGGTTCGTCTCGGGAGAGACTTTCAATTTCGGTCGTAGCTTCTTAACATGGGAGTACCAGCGTTTTATCGTTGGCTAGCAGACAAGTACCCCCTTATTATAACAGATGTGATCGAAGAGGAAGCTGTATGCATTGATGGCGTCACTATACCTATTGATACAAGTAAACCTAACCCTAATGGCCTTGAATTCGACAACCTTTATCTTGACATGAACGGCATAATCCATCCCTGCTTTCATCCGGAGGATAGGGTAACTTGTTGTTCAGATTAAAGTTTCGAACGATTTTTCCTCCGTTTTAATAAGTTCCCCGTGATATTGGCTTGAATGATTTGTCTAATTAGTTTGTCTTATCCTCACGTTGATGTTCTGCAGCCTTCACCAACGACTTTCAGTGAGGTTTTTCAGAATATCTTTGACTATATCGATCGGATTTTTGCCATGGTTAGGCCCAGAAAGCTGCTTTATATGGCGATTGGTATGTTCAATTACCTATTTTGGGATTTCCTTGAGAGAAAAACAGTGCATGGCTGCATTATTTATCATGTATAATTTTTCTTATATGATGAGGGGTTGGATGGCAGAATTGAAAGGGTGTGACACCCTTGCATATGTTATAGAAGTCTATTGGATCTTTGCATTGGTGCCTAATCTATATCTGCCACATTCTCTACTATAAAATAGGAATATGATTCAGAGAGTATCATGTGTGGAACATGAGAATGGTAACATAAGGCCAGGGTACTGTGAATGGAGTGAGGGGACAAAATCTGAAGGTGTTTTATCTTTGCCATCAATGTACAATGTATCACATTCGGATCACAGATTACTGCCACTTTCGAGATAAAATAGACGTCATTCAATTTTGTCGACGAACTGACACATTATACTAGATAGGTAACATAAATATCAGAAGTGCATAGGTAGCCAGGTCAAGGAAAGAATAGATAGCATGTTAAATAACATATTCTAACAGTTGAGTAAATGCACATGTATGCCTGACACTTCTAAAACTTTATGAAAGATTGTAGTGTGGTTGAGTTTGCCACTTTTCTTCCTGATTGACGATGCAAATTTGTTTGTAAACATATGCAAGATGGGACATACAATTCAGGCTCTTGGTTTCAAGAATTTCATTATAGCATTGAATTGAGACTGATCTGCACCTAGAAGAGATCTTCTAGTCTTATGCTTTACAAGGTAGCTCTAGAATGAATATGTAAAACTTCCCAGAACATTTGTATCAAACACAATTCGTCCTTAGAAAATGAGTAGGGCTAACAAATATTTTAGTGTGGGTAGGTCAAAGACTTTGCTAGCTGACATTTAGGGATTCTTAAACTTCTAACTAGTTTTCTAGTTGGCAACCTTCATGCCATTAGAGTGACATAGTGATCCTATCTTTTCTTATGTAAATGGATTAGTTTTTTACGTTTTCAGATGTTTAAGAATGCATAACCTTGATTTGGTTTAAACATGGTTGGATCTCATTATAAATCATGTTAAGCTTTATGCAACATTGAACATATTTCTCTGCATCTATTGTAAACCCCATGGTCAAGCTAAATGTTGGGTTTTTGCTACTTTCCCCTCTTACCCGGAAATAATTTATATGTAATGACACATGTTTTGTCATAGATGGCGTGGCCCCTAGGGCCAAAATGAATCAACAGAGGTCTCGGCGTTTTCGAGCTGCTAAGGATGCTGCAGATGCTGTAAGTAAAAGTCCTTGCTTGAAGTTTGAGTTTCATGCAAGGAGATGGAGTCATGGACTTGAAGAAACGAGACTGGAATCTTTGGTGTAGAAAAGCTGATTCCTAACGTGTGTGGGATTTATGGTCAGGCTGCTGAGGAAGAGAGATTACGTAAAGAGTTTGAGGCTGAAGGTCATATTATTCCGCCAAAGGAGAAGTCTGAAGCATGTGATTCCAATGTCATTACACCTGGAACACCTTTTATGGGGATCTTAGCTACTGCACTTCAGTATTATATTCATCTTCGAATGAACAATGACCCTGGATGGAAAAATATCAAAGTATTTAATTAACTTCAGCTAATGTTTTGCTGGTAGAAGATTTCATTGAAAACCTTTGAAAAAAGAATCTTTAATTTAGGTAATCTTGTCTGATTCGAATGCTCCTGGTGAAGGAGAACACAAGATTATGTCCTACATTCGTGGTCAAAGAAATCTCCCTGGGTTTGATCCGAATACACGTCATTGTTTATATGGGCTGGTATATTGTCTACTTTCTTTTTAGTGGTGTTAAGAGTATAGGTCTGCATCTTTCTTTTATTGGTTTGCATTGTTTAGTTCTTCCTCTCTTTACATTGCAGGATGCTGATCTGATTATGCTTGCTCTTGCCACACATGAGTTGCATTTTTCCATTTTACGTGAGGTATGACTAAGCTGTGTGTACTCCTGTAAATCCTTTGGTCGTTTTTCTTTTAGTTCATAAGGGCACTTATATAATATGTATGATCTTGTAGGTTGTATTTTTGCCTGGGCAACAAGATAAATGTTTCCTATGTGGACAAATGGGCCATCTAGCAGCTTCATGTGAAGGTAAAGCTAAGAGGAAATCTGGAGAATTTGATGAAAAGGGAGAGGACATGGGGGTTGCCAAGAAGCCCTTTCAGGTGTGCAGATTTTGTTGATGTTAGATTATTGAGGTTTGAGCATCACCAATTTATCACATTTGATTTGGGGATAAACCTAATATGTGCCTTGTATTTGCAGTTTCTTCAAGTATGGATACTAAGAGAATACTTGGAGTATGACCTCAAGATACCTAACCCTCCATTCGAAATCGATTTTGAGCGCTTGATCGATGATTTTGTGTTCATGTGCTTCTTTGTTGGAAATGATTTTCTTCCCCACATGCCAACCTTGGAGATACGTGAGGTAAGCATTAAAAAAGAGAGTCAAGTAATGGGGGGGAGTTGGAATGGAATGAGGGTGGAAGGTTTTGATTTCTTTGACCATGGGGGAAACTCTTGAAGTCATCATGTAAAAAACAATCTATTATGACCATCCACTTTTTCCTCTGTGTGTGTGTGTGTGTGTGTGTGAGAGAGAGAGAGAGAGAGAGAGAGAGAGAGAGAGAGAGAGAGAGAGAGAGAGAGAGAGAGAGAGAGAGAGAGAGAGAGAGAGAGAGAGAGAGAGAGAGAGAGAGAGAGGGAGGGGAGAGGAGGAGGGGGGGGAGAGAAGGAGGGGGAGGGGGGAGAGAGAGAGAGAGAGAGAGAGAGAGAGAGAGAGAGAGAGAGAGAGAGAGAGAGAGAGAGAGAGAGAGAGAGAGAGAGAGAGAGAGAGAGAGAGAGAGAGAGAGAGAGAGAGAGAGAGAGAGAGAGAGAGAGAGAGAGAGAGAGAGGAAAGAAAGAAAGAAAGTCATATTCTGGAGGCCAAACTTGGCCTATGAGACAAAAACCATGTACAAGTGTAGTAACCCTGTGTAGAGGATGAAATGAAATAAAAAGTATATCGCGACACAAAGATATATAAGGCTGGAAAAGGCTGGGGAGACGTGGCTCTGACTCTGCAGATAGTGGCCACCTAATACATGGGGGATATGTGAGTAAAAGTGTGAGTAAAACACCCTAGCTACTGGTGAATGGGTGGAGGTGCGTGTAGTATGTGGTACATCGGGGGTGGTCTGAGTGCCTCCTGAAGGAAGACAACCCATGGGGTGGTGGTGCGCCTATGCTCCATCATGTGGTCGTAGGCTGTCCTGATGCGTGAGATATCCTCCTGATATAGTCGTGGTCGATGATATCCACCCATGCGTGGAGCGTGAGCCCAACAGATGGACCTCTCTGATGTAGCTCAGCTCGTTGAAAAAACTGGGTAATGGTCTGCTGCGTACTCACCCGTGGCTGATGTGTGGGCTGGAGTGACCGATCCCGCCTCTCGTATGCAGCTGCGAGGAAGCGTCCCAAGCGGCGCTAGTCTCCCATAGTCATGCATAACGGGAGTGACTCCTCTATCTGGAACTGTGCTTGTAGGTCTAAGCATGCTGGGCATCTGATAACAAAATGCTTCTCACTCTCTACCTCTGTCTCGCATACTAGGCACCACCTCTCCTCACGGGGGACTCCCTTGGACCGACCCCTCTCAATCTCGAGCTGATGTGATGAAACCCGGAGCTGTCCAATGACGACTCGAAGGTGGTGGGGTAGATATGTCTGCATGTATCTCGGAATCTCGATGAAGCCCTCGTCCGATATATGTAGAAAATGCTCACGGTAATAGAGCGTTTTCGGTGGCAATGTATCCCTAGGGCTCACCCATGTCCTTTGTATGTATGTATGCCATATCTCCTGACGAATGACCCTATTCCTCTCCTGATGAGAGAGAGAGTAGGTGGGTGCATGTGAGTCGTACTGTAGTGGTGGTAGCCTGTCTATGTCAAAGTCGTGGTGGGCCAGCCAGTTTCGTGTTTGTGCGTACCATGAGGAGGTGTCGCCTTCTAATGCCATGTCCCATGATGCTTGGAAAGCCCGATAAGCAATGCGCTCTGTATCCATGCTTCGGAGTATGTGTAATAGGCATACTGTCTGGAATAGTGCCTCAACTAGCATCGGTGGTGCAGCGAGCTGTGCTCTAATGATATCATGTGGTACTGAATGCTTGCTGCAGATAAGTTTGGAAATCATGAGGATCTGTGGCCTCTCTAATGCTGTCCATACTGATGTGGCTAATCCTGGTCCCCATATGGCTGCCCCATACATGAGCGCTTGTGTAACCAAAGTGTCGAAGAGCCACCCCTTTGTGCGGGGCTCCTGAAAATATGCCTGGTGGCACTGTCTCTCCATCAAGGCAAGTGCTGCATACCCACGTGTGATGCGGTCACGGGCTGCCTGAGACATAGAGAAGACCCCTGATGCTGCTGTAAATGTCACTCCCAAGTAAACATATGATCCGACCACCTCAATAGGTCCACCTGCTTCTGTGAACAAACTATGTCTGTGTACCTGTGCTTATGTATGAAAGATCATGACCTTGGTTTTACCAAGGTTCACAGATAACCCTTTGTGTGTGCAAAAGTCATCCAGGCCATGTAGATGATGCTGTAGACCTTCTGCAGACTCTGAAACCAGTACAATGACATCAGCGTATAAAAGAATATGGACAATGGACCTGCGTACCTCAATGCCATCACCCCCTTACTGCTGTATGTAGTCCACTATCTCATCAATGTAGAGACCAAAGAGGGTGGGTGAAAGAGGGCATCCTTGCTTCACCCCGATAGTGCTAGCAAGTGGATGAGATAAGCCCCCCGGACATCTGACTCGGCCAGATACTCTCTCGTATAAGGCGTAGATCCCCCATATCATCTCCTCTGGAGCTCCGATATCAAGTAGTCTTCTGAAGAGTCGTCCCTTGGGAACGGTGTCAAATGATTTGCGGAAGTCCACAAAGCAGCAATATAATCTCCTCTTCCTCACCCTTGCCTGGTCGATCAGGCATCTCAGAGTGAAGATGTGGTCAATGGTAGAGTAATCTCGTCTGAATCCTGCCTGTCCTGGAGCCTTGATACCCTTCCTCTCAGCGAGAGTACTCAACTCTGTCTCTAGAACCGCCCCATATAACTTGGCCAATATAGGGCCAATCATGATCGTCCCGTATGTAGTTGGATCCATAGTATCTCCTGACTTATGAATGGGCACTATGGTGTGCTCAGTCCATGAGTTAGAGAACCCTTCAACCAGTGCACGGTTGGAGAGGTGGGCAACGAGTAGTGCAAGGGTCGTGCCTCCGTAGATGAGGTGCTCAGCTTGTAAATCGAAAAGGTCATGGGCCCTGCCATGCTATAGACGGGCAATAGCGCGTCCCACCATAGTGGGTGTGAAGAAGTGAGATGATGTAGGACGTGAGCTCTGTGGTCTTGGAATGGGGGGCTGGTCTGGGACCTCGTATAGGCTCTGTGCATAGCTATGCCAAGTGCTCGGGTCTCGGATGGGTGTTTGCTGTCTCCTCTCTCTCAAATGTCGCCATGCCACTGCACTGTCTCGACTCATGAGTAAATGATAAATATCCCAGTACTGTCTCTCCTCCCAATCTCGTCGTTTGCAACGAGTAAGGCTCTGCATGCGATGCTGTGCCTGTGTGTGTGTGTAATATCCCCTCTATGCTCTAAAATGCGTAGGTGCTTTCGTAGCTCGCGACAAACTGCATCATACCAGCTGTTCTAAGGCATGGAACCTATGCGTGGAGGGTGTATATGCGTGTGGTGTGGGAAACTGCAAAGAGCTGAGTCTTGTCGGATGGTGGTGAACTGTGATGTAAGTGTGTCCAAGGGTGAGAGTGGATCGAGGGAGAGTAGGCGGGTGTGTAAGTGGTGTGCATAAATGTGTGAGAGCTCGTGTGTGAAGTGTATCGTGATG